>JAPQWV010004739.1:0-26941 GCA_027422505.1 Craterostigma plantagineum
GACAAAGCCATTGAAATAATGACGTGCAATATGATGATATCATTATGACCCCATAACAATATAGAAGATGGATAGTTGCCATCAAACTATCATATCATCTTTTTTTAACTGAATGAAAAGTTTAATCTTTGGTTATATTATAATAATAAACAGGAATTCGAGCATGTTTATAACATGGGAGGAGGACACGTGGCATGGCTTGCTAATGGATTTCCGGTCACAGAGAGCCATAACATTCAATCGGAGCTTTAATTATTGTCTAAATAAATATATGATGTGATTTGATGTACTATCTATCTATCTCTGTTATTATGCATATTTTAATTTATTTCTACCAGAAACGAAGCTCAATAAAAAAGCTTGATTGATGATCTTTCGCACACACTCGCTGCCTGAAGGTGAGACGAAATTATTTCATATATTTAATATCCAATCGAATAATTAGAACAAGAAGCAACCCACACACACACACACACACCGTCAAGAAAATCTAAGGGCAAGCAAAAATAAAAAGGAATTGCATAGACATCATCATCCATCAGAGAGCAACTAGTTCGGTGCAATCTCTTGCAAAGTGACCGCTTCCCCCGCAGTTAAAACAGTTGCCGCCGCGAATAATAAATCTCCCATCGCGTCCACGTGTACAATCCCTAGACACGTGTCCAATTTCCCCACACGTATAACACTCACGACCGCCGCCGCCGCCGCGTGGCGCACTTGGACACTCCCGAGCTATATGGCCTGTTCCTCCGCAATTGTAACACTGGCCGCCGCCGACGATGCCATTGTTTACTTTGGCCTTCGCACAATCCCTAGCTATGTGCCCAAATCGGCCGCAGTTAAAACACTCGGCGGCCGCGCGATTATTATTCGTAGACGAATAGGAGGAGTTGTGGATGGGTGCGCCGCCGGGGGCAGTGACGTCGATGGCCTTGGTCTTGCCTCCCTCGAGGATGATGGTGAACTCGACCGATTGGCCCTCGCGGAGCGTTGATCTGTAACGTCGTCGTCCTACTTGGGAGGAGGATTTGATCTCAGAGTGGTGGACGAACAGATCCTCCCCGCCATCCTCAGGTTGGATGAAACCGTAGCCCTTGGAATGGTGGAATCTCGCCACCACTCCCTTTGTACGGACACAATCTGATGATGTAAATAATAACGACGATGACTTGTTTTTTAAATCTTCTTCTGCCATCATCGATCTGAATATTTCTTTTCTACTGTGCTGTTGGCTGCTGTTTAGTTCATATATAACTATTTATAGATAGATTAGATTATAGACGAAGTTGGAGTTTGTTGCGGGTTTTTAGTTTTGACAAAAATCAAATATGTTTGATCAAATTTTAACTTTTCAAAAAGAGAATTGATTGAAGAGTGTTTGTTCACTGGGTTGTAATTCATTTTAATTTAATTATTAGGAAATGAGTAATAAATGTTGGCTAGGTTATCACAGTAATAAGAACAATCAATATCGAATTCACTTGATTGATAAAACCGTTTTGTACAAAAAGGTTTTTACAACATTTCAACTTTCCGTCTGTCTGTCTCTTGCTGCTGCTGGTGTGAAGAAGAAATAGTGCTGCTGCTGCTGCTGCCTTTTGCTGTTTCTTGCTTGATAATATGTATAGATATAGAGAGAGATGCACGAGAATTGCAATCTATTTTAGAATTTATTACGAGCAGCAGCAGCAGCAGCAGATGGACTTGAGACAAGGCGAGAACTCATGCTTGCAGTTCTTAAGAGCCTTCGGAATTCTGATAAGCTAATCTTTCCATCTTTGTCAATGTCTGCCTCTTCTAAAAGGGGATCGATCGAACCCCTTAGTCCAGTGTGCTGTATTACGTATCCATGCATATTAACAACATACAATTTACGAACGATAAAATAGGAAATATAAGCGACTGACTGACTAACCGTTTTGATTTCTTCGGGCGTAATGTATCCATCTCCGTCGACGTCGAATTTCTCGAAAGCAGCCTTAGATATCTGATGCCATTTCTCAGAGTTGTGCTCTTCCAATTGGTTGACGTGTATCGTAGCTGCCACAAACTCCGAGAAATCTACCAGCCCATCCGTGTTACTATCAATCTAAGCCAACCACATTCAGTTCAGCAATAATAATAAGAATAGCAGTGGTAATTCAACAACTTTTTACTTTTGACACGTACGTACCGCTTGAAGTATTTCAGCAACTCGCGAGTCCTTCATTTTCCAAGGAAGATCCTTCTCCAGAGCCTTAATAAATGATGACAAGTTGTGACAAACAAATCTCAATCTATCTATATGTTAAATAAAGAGTATGGGTAATCAATCATAAACGATGGAGAAAGGTTATTATTACTCGTCTCATTTCCTCGAGACTGATGACGCCATTTTTGTCGATGTCTATAGCATCAAACTGATCGCGGAGATCAGACAGCTCCTCCTCATCAAGAGTGCCCGCAAGTGCCTGATCAAGAAATGTATGAGATCAGCTGTCTGCCATCAATGATTTGTTTGAATAAAATGCAGAGAGAAATGTTTTTGATGATCGATACCCTAAGAGCAAACTGTTTGAATCGACTGTACTTCACAAACTGACGAATGTTAGACAGAACAGATATGTCTAATGGAATCTCTGAAGCTTCGCCTCCTTCTCGAACCCATGGATGCGCTGAATTCAAAATATGTAAAGAAAAAAAATATGTTCATAATGTGGCGTAGTTAATCTCTGCAACCAATCATTGTCAGTATAAGAGAAAATAACATATGAATGTATTAGCATCGGCAGCATACACAAGGCTTGTGCTGCAGTGAGTCTTGCACGAGGATCTTTTGTAAGTAACTTCTTTACGAAATCTTTAGCAGCATTGCTTATCTGTGGCCACGGCTTGCGCCTGAAATCCGGCTTGTTTCTTAGAACCTACGCACACACACACAAAAAAAAAAAAAAACATCAAATATACATACTACTAGTTGCATTGCATTGCATTGCGTCGATAATATTTGTGTTTGCCATCAAATTTCTTCACCTCCTTAAATATGCCATCCTCTGTTTTGTCCCAGAAAGGCCTGCGACCACAAAGCAATATGTATGTAATAACACCGATGCTCCATGCATCTGACTCGGGCCCTGACCTACGCTTCAATACCTCTGGAGCAACATAATATGCACTCCCAACAATGTCTTGGAATTTCTTCCCTGCAGAAATAACATTCAGTACTCGGTGTTTACCGTATTAGAAAAACATGGCACTAATCAATCTATCGTATACATGTCTGTGATTAACCTGGTCTTATGAAGTCTGAAAGACCAAAATCCGTTGCCTTAAGTGGTGAATCTTCTTTCGTGGATTTAAACAGAAAATTCTGAGGAGAAGAACATAATATCAGCGAAAAAAAAAGAAAGCATCCAACGCAAAAAACTTAAAGCATACGTTTGTTTACGTCATCCATACCTCTGGTTTCATATCACGGTGAACAAAGCCGTGTAAATGGCACTCGGCTGCCACTTTTAGCATCTGTCTCACGACTCTTGCTGCGTCTTTTTCTGAGTAACGGCTATCTTTTCTGTTAGAGAAAAACCTTAAAAGTCCCATAAAACGCATATATGACATATTAAATTCCATGGCTTAAGGTAGTCAGATATGCTTACTTTGATAAGATCCGATCGAGCAATTCTCCACCTTCGCATAATCTAAAGGGAGAAGAGCAATTAATAAGGGATTCTATCTAATGGCTAAAATCATCAGTTTAGTACATGCAATTAACTTGACATACTCCATTACTATATAAACGTAATTATCATCTTCGAAAGCATTGTAGAAGTGAACCACATTCTCATGACCAGCTAAGGCTCTCAATATCTTTACTTCTCGCTTGACGTCCTCCACAGCAATTGGAAGAACCATCTGCATAATTTTCCAAACATAAACTGAAGTCCAAGCAATTTCACTAGTTTTTTCAATTGATTAGCCCCATAATTCACAATTGATCAGACAAAATATTAATCTTCATGAACCAAATGAACCGCAAAAATCGAATAGAAAAGCCAAAAACATATCTAATACGAAATAGACTGATGGACAGGAAACATATTGAATAGGAAAAGGGAAATTCAACCTTGTTCTTGTCTATTCTCTTGACAGCAACACGATCACCATTAGATTTATCAATGGCAACATATGTATACCCAAACTGGCCGTGTCCCAACAATTTGCCAATCGTATACTTCTTATCAAAGTCTTTATCATACCCAAAATCCGTTCTTTTCCCACATGGAATTGCCCCATGCGCCCTCCTCGAATTATTCTTTATAGCTTGCTGAGAATGTTTATCTTGTTGATGTTTCTCTTTGTCTTTGCACTTCTTAGGATCGTCGTTATTATTGCGAGGGTCCTCTTGTTTCCTATGCACTGCGGCCGAGGCGGTTGACTTTCCGGTATCCGCGGCGGCGGACGGTTTCTGCTTGCCTCCCCCTCCGGCGGCTTTGGGACGATTGATTTTTATGGCGGATAAACAGGCACCCATTTTTTTTCCTAATGGAAACAGAAGACAAACAAGCAAGAAAAAGATTCCAGCTTTTTTTCTTTCCTTGTTTCCTAACCTGTCAAAAGAAAATCCCAGGTATTCAGAATATCCAGCCTAGGATTCAACAATCAGCTGCAAGTGATCATAATGTTTGTATATTCAATAATAAAAGATGCAAGATTTGAGAGGAAGAGGAGATTCAATGTGAAAGGCTGAGACGCAAATGAACAATTATATATTCTAAACAGAAGAATGCTTTGTTTTGAATAAATTATTGTAAAGGAAAGATTGAAGCACATAGGAGGAAGAAGGGAAGAAGGAGATGGAGATGGATGGTGGTGGGAATTGGTCGTTGGTCAAACTGACTTTTTGCCACGAGATAGAGATAGAGGGAGACAGAGAGATGATGTAAGGAGAGAGAATAAACAACTACTAATAAATAGTAAGATTAAAAAGAAGAAAGAAATTGAAAAGGCACGGTTCGCTTCTCTTAAGGTTTCATGTTCCTTGAATCTTTTTTTTTTCTGCCCTTTTTCTTCTTTTCTAAATATTTGTGATCCTTGTCTTTGTTATTGGATTTACTTGAATTTTGACAAGCCTAATTGGATTTAATGTCAGGAAACAGTGCAAAAATATATAAGAAAAAATGGGAAGTATGGTGAGCTACAAGCAACGCGCTTGCCCGTTGAAATTATTTTGTGATATTTGTAAAGCAATCTGATCGATACTTTATTGTTTTTTAAACGACCATGATGAAATCAGCAATAGTCGATATGTAGAGCGGGCGGGATGGATATTGGGTAGATGAATTAATTAATGGAATGGTAAGTTATCAATCTGGAAAATAACAATAAATTGTGTCACATGACTTTAACATGTTCAATAATTGAATTAGATATTTGCGTACCAAAATCTGATCAAGTCCCACCACAGGCTTGAAAGTCGCATAACGAAGAAAGCCGGGGATTGGAAAATTAACATCGAATAAAAAAAACTATCGACTATCATGCATGTCATGTATTATTCCGTCCAATATATTTATATATCGTTGGTGATGAGAAAAATAATGGGCTTCTGCTCAGCCCACAATATATATAACTAATCAAATCCCAACGGCTAGTTTCCCGCAGCCAGCCCCCTAACACGCGCGCTAACGGTCATATTAAGATATGGTTAACCCTCATTTGCTTGCAGATTCTTCTCTGCAATATCTATTTTTCAGTAAGAAATGGATAGCAGCACCCCATCGTCATCCACGACAAGATCGCAAGCAATGTCTGCTTCCACTAAGAACAGTAAGCTCAACTCACATCCACTATGTTTCCCTTTGCATTCTACTGAATCTCATTTCCTAAAAGAGCTGTCATTTGTTGTGTGTTTCCTTTCTGCAAAGAAGGAACATCCGAGGAACCCGACAAGAGTGCCGTACAAGTTATAAGTGCGAAGAAGAAGCAGAAGGCGCTCATCGACATAACAAATGATTCTCCCATTGTTGGCATTGCAGTGGGAAATTTGGAGACGAGGAAGAGAGTGACGAATAGCCAAGCACGGCTCCTCTGTACTCATGATTCTGGAGAGGCTCTATTGAGGGGACAAGTCAAAGCTCTTTTACAGAAAGTTGACGAAGAAGCTGTACCACTGCTGCCCTTGATTACACCACGCCCATTCTTTAATACAACGCCCCTCTTTTGGCCTTTTTGGCTCCAACTCCTCATGCTAATAATAATAATACAACACCCCAAGTTTTGAACTTTACTACTGATGAACGTGTTTTGCTGCCTTGTGCAGCTCAACAAGTTGTTATCCCACCAGAGGTAGAAATTTAACTTCTACTGATTGGTCTTTGCGGGCGTTCATCTGCTATTATTAATTGCCACGCTTTTCTTGTCTTTTGAAGATTATGGTTGATCGGAAGAAGGTCAATCGTGAGAGTGGAATCACAAGGTCATTGCTGCAAGATTTCTGTTCGTCTGACTTGTGAAAGAACGAAATTTCTCGTGAGAGAAACTGGTCCAAATACACATGAGAGAGAGAGAGAGAGAAGAAGAAGATGAGAAGTGTTGTTTGTATTGTGTGGTAGTAGTGAAAGATGATCGATTCATTCGTGGTAGCTAGAGAGAGTAGAAGGAACAATTTGCTTTGTTTTCTTTTTTTTTTTAGATTCTGGACTTGCAATGAGAGGACGACGTGATTTAATTTGGTTTGACTATACACACAACGTACATACACACAAAGCGTATTTCAATTTTCATCTTGTTGGCTCATATCATAATAGTAATGATAAATATAATCATTTGCAGCATTAAAAAAAAATTAAAAAAAATAATGCAGTTGTTTGGCTTCAACTCCAAAGTTGGGCTCCACAGACCGCACAAGAAGATTAGAAGGGAGATCGATCATGTGTCCACATCAATAGCGTTAAACTTGGTACGATGATATCATTACATCACATACAATTCATATAGATACAATATATCCGATTATTTTACGTTCACTTAGTATTGGGTTTAATACGCTAATTATTTCGAACAAAATGAAAAACGCAACTACCAAACAAATATAGAGAGAGACCCGACCCAATTCAAGCGGTCAGCATCAATTAACCAACTATTGTTCTAGTGAAGTCGAAGCCAAGAAATTAAACAAACAAACAAACTCCTCCTAAATCCTTGTTTTTTGTGCATTAGCTTAGCTTCTTCCATTTATATTAAGACGGCATTTTATGCTCTCAATCTCCTCCTCAGAAGATCTTCTTATATACTAAAACGCAATCAAGGTTATATATATATAACAGTCTATCATCATTATATTACATTCATCTCTTTTCACATCGATCATAAATGGAAGGTGTTGTGGTGAGTGGTAGAGTAGTGATAGACACACGAAGACCATTTGCATCCGTGAAGGAAGCCGTGGCATTGTTTGGCGAGAGAATACACGCTGGGGAAGTCAACAAGCTTAAAGAGGTGTCATTATTGTATATTTCAGTTCTCGGTATATTTATCCTCGTTCATCAACGTTGTTACGTGGTATACCTTTCATGTAATATAGATTCTTCAAGCTAAAGCAAATGATGTGGAGAATCAAATAACTCCCAAGAAAGGAGGCGTAACTTCGGAGCTCAAAGAGACCGCGACTTTATGTCAAAGCAAGGCAAAAGAAGATGAAATGGCTCGCTGCGTAGAATCCCTGAGGCAAGAACTCGAACAGACTAAGAAGGAACTGTATCAGCTCAAGGCCAAGGAAAAAGCAATAGTAAAAAAGGAGGATACAAAGTTCATAGAGGAAAACGAGGATGACGATCATTCGGAATTTCAGAGGAGAAGGTCAGTGAAATTTGCGAGCCCACCTTTGCTAATTAAGGTTATTGCAAGCGAAGATGAGGGCAACGACCAAGTGGTAGGAGAAAAGGTGAAGCCTTCTTCGTTGGTTTCAAAGAATAACAATAAGAAGATGAAGAAGAATAAGCCGTTTGTTTCATTGTTCTTTGGAGGGTTGTTCTCAAGGAATAATAACAAGGGAATAAGCAAAGATCGTACTTCCAAATCTTGAAGACTGAGACATTACTTAGTTTTGTCCTTGCATGAAATCAAAACAATGCTACTACTACATGTTGTTGACAAATTGTAATGATGGGTGGGAGTTATTGTGTTAGAGCTAATAATGATGCATAAAGTGATAAAGCATAGACGTCAACCTCTTTTATTATACGTTAACTTGTTTGCTTGTTATTTCGTGAATTCTGATTTAGCTGAATTTTTATTATATATATAGAATGATGAAAAATCAGACGACAAAAAATTATCATACGTAAAGCAATATTTGCTTTTTTTATTACGTAGGAGGGATTTCTTTCCCGTGATGACACTTTGTTTTATGGTCAAAATCCTTTTAACGCTGAAACCTTTAAAATCCCGGTCAAAATCCCTAATTCCTTAAAAACTTTAAACCCTACAATTCTCTCTGTTCTTCCTCTCTGCTGATGATTTAACGATGAATCAAACTGCGCAGACCGACGCTCAGCTGCAGCCGATAGTAAACGAGTCCACTCATAAACCGCAGCGCATAAAGATCACCAGGTCGTCGGAAGACAGTGATAAAAAGGTCTGGACTCTTTTCCGTCCGAGAGTAATTGCTGTTACAGTAACCTTTACATGACGTATGACTGTGCTAGCTTCTTTGGTTGTTTTGGAATTATATTTTGTGACGAACAAATTCTGGCTGTAGGATACTTAGTTTCCTGAGCTGCTTTTGTGTTCAGCATGAAGATAGTTTAACTAATGCGATTAATGAGAACCTACTTAGTACGCAAACCTGTTGATTTTACTTGATTTTTGTGGTTAAAAAGTAAAACTTGAACTTCCCCTTTCTGTTAGGTATGATTAGCTTAGCATGTCATGTCATGCGCCAAGTAAATTTTATTTTATTTGTCTTCTCTTAGTGCCCTTAAATGATCAAGAATGGAACTTAAGCTATGTAGCAATTGGTTACTGACGAAGTCATTTTAGGATGTTTCTCTCCACTATGAAATTTATCTCCATTTTTAGCAATGGTCACTCATACTAACTGTATATATAAATCTTACTTGATTAATTCTTCTTTGAACTTCCTGCAGACTTTACCCAACAGAATCAAAGATGTGGAGATTTGTGTTCCCATAGTTTATGGAACAATTGCCTTTTGGCTTGGTAGAAAGGCCAGTGAGTAAGTTGAATGTTTGATAGTTCTATTCCGTGGTGTTCTTTTACCGTATCGTTTTATATCGTACACTTGATTTATCCGTTTCATAAATGATCCGTATGAATAATTTTCTTGACTAACAGTACCCTATCACACAAGTGGACAGTCTACGTGCGCAGTGCAACTAATGAGAATCTTGGAGTGGTGATCAAGCGTGTTGTATTTCAACTTCATCCCAGTTTCAATAACCCTGTCAGAGTAGTTGATTCACCACCTTTTGAGCTATCAGAATGTGGTTGGGGTGAATTTGAAATTGCATTATCCTTGTTTTTCCATGATGATGTCAGTGAGAAGCAACTGGACCTGTGAGTCAGTTTCCATTGGTTGTGGTGCCACTCGCATTTCAGTTATAATTTTTATGAACTCTTTCTTCTCTTATTATTCTAATAGGTATCACCATCTTAAGTTATACGCTGAAGATGAAAGCGGTTCCCAGTCAGTGAAGAAACCTGTTGTTGTAGAAACTTACAATCAAATTGTCTTTCCTGAACCTCGGGAGGATTTCTGTGCTCGTGTACAAAACCACCCTGCTGTAATTGCGCCTCATCTTCCTGTCACTTTGAACTTGCCACCACGTAAGATTGTTTGCTGTCCTTCTGGCATCGGTTTTTTATTCTCATTTTCTTATGGCAATTCGCTATTCATGTAGAAGAATATGATGAAACAAAGGGTGACACGAAAGAACATCCATTGCGTCAGTGGTTTCTTAATTTCTCAGAGGCAGATGAGCTGTTGAAACTTGCTGCTGCCAGACAACAGGTAGCAGTTTTTTCTTCCTCGATGATATATTGTTTGACCATGAATCCGCATGATTTTTCTTCATGGATTTTATTGTTATCAAATGAGTTTGGAAATAGTTGACTTCTAAGATCAACTCTATCTGAGATGAGTTGTCATTTACATTTGGTAGGTCCAAGCTCATATCGTCAAACTAAGACGGCAATTGAGCGTTATAGATGGACTACCGTCATGAAGGATTGCTTCTGGGTTTTGGGGGCGTTTCAATTCAACTAAAGGCAGCACACAGTAGTACCTCCTATAGCTGCCTTGCTTCCTTTGTACACATGTAATTTGATGGCCAGGAAACTAAAATACTATTGCCTTACTTATCTGGGGGACACGTGATGTTTGTATAACTATGATTTGTATGTATCCTTCGATTAAGATATGTGAAAGGTTATGTTTGCTCGTCGTCCGTCCTTTTCATGCCACATTTTATTTATTTGGTAGTAAAAACTAAAAATTACACACACTGCTGCATGGATCATGATATACTGACGCGCAATTGGTAATTGGTATGTACGAGACATGGTTGTTATATTCTCTTCAAGTGCTGATATTATTAGATCATATAAACCACTACAAATTCAAAATTATCAAGAAACCATACTGGCGGCATATTGAAATCAATGAACAGAAACTACTTAAAACCTAGCTGCAAAATGAAAAAGGAAAACAACATACCCCTCACTGATCTACTTGTGGATGTTAAGCAACGTCCATCAACTCAGTGCTCGTGTATTTGCTCAGCATCTCCTGCTTCTTCTTCTTCTTCTTCTTGCTTCTTCTTCTTCTTCTTCTTCTCTTTTCTCTTCTTCTTCTTCTCTTCTTCTTCTCTTCTTCTTCTCTCTTCTTCTTCTTCTCTTTTTTCTTCTTCTTTCTTCTCGTCTTCTTCTTCTCTCTTTTCTTCTTCTTCGTCTTCTTCTTCGTCTCCTTCTTCTTCTCTTCTTCTTCTTCTCTTCTTCTTCTTCTTTTCCTCTTCTTTCTTCTTCTTCTTTTCTTCTTCTTCTCTTCTTCTCTTCTTCTTCTTATTCTTCTTCTTCTTCTTCTTTTCTTCTCTTCTTCTTCTCTCTTCTTCTCTTTCTTCTTTCTTTTCTTTTCTTCTTCTTCTTCCTTCTTTCTTCTTCTTCTTCTTTTCTTCTTCTGCTTCTTTCTCTTCTTCTTCTTCTCTTTTCTTCTTCTTCTTCTTTCTCTTCTTCTTCTTCTTCTTCTTCTTCTTCTTCTTCTTTTCTTCTTCTTTCTTCTTTCTCTTCTTCTTCTTCTTCTTCTTCTTTCTTCTTTTCTTCTTCTTCTTCTCTTCTTTTCTCTTCTTCTTCTTCTTCTTCTCTTCTTCTTCTTCTTCTTCTTCTTCTTCTTCTTCTTCTTCTCTTCTTCTTCTCTTCTTCTTCTCTTTCTTCTTCTTCTCTTCTTCTTTCTTTCTTCTTCTTCTTCTTGCTTTTCTTCTTCTTATTCTTCTTCTTCTTCTCTTTCTTCTTCTTCTTCTTCTTCTTCTTCTTCTTTTCTTCTTCTTTCTTTTCTTCTTCTTCTTTCTTCTTCTCTTCTCTTTCTTCTTCCTTCTTCTTCTTCTTCTTCTTCTTCTTCTCTTCGTTCTTTCTTCTTTCTTCGTCTATCTCTCTTCTTCTTCTTCTTTCTTCTTCCTTCTTCTTCTTCTTCTTCTTCTTCTTCTTCTTCTTCTTCTTCTTCTTCTCCTCCTCAAGAACCTTCCCCTTAATTTCGTCCTCGTCTGGCAATGGCACATGAGCCACGAACTCCCTTTCCTCTCCAATCACGTCCTCCTCTTCCTCGAATAAAATTTGGGACACCTAACCAACTTCTGCAACCTCGCCGCTCTTTACGGCCCTCTTTGCCTCCCTTTTTATCCTCTCCATCTCTTGCCAAACAGCTACAGACGAGCCCTCACCTTCTCCTCTGCCGGCCCTTCCAATTTCTCGAGTATGCCGTCCTCGTCGTCTCTGTAACCGTAATAGCTGTAAGATATATTATCATACCTTCCAAAAAGATGGTATGAGCTCAACGAATCACATCAATATCTTTCATGAGTATGCAATGCATTCTAGCTATAAGATAAATCACCAACAGTAACACAAACATATGCACTGCTAGTAAATTACCTCGGCGAGGTAAGGGCGTCGTTCCTTGGGCTTGCGTTTTTCTTCCTCTTTCATGGTGATGAAGTGATTGAGCATCGACTGAGCTTTTCTCTTTGTCACGAGCCATGATGATCTTCGACTTTGAGAATTAGGGGAGATTAGGGATTCTATCGAGCTAGCTAGCTACTAGGTGTGACTATGATCGGAGAGGTGCAATAAAGAGAACGAGTGGTCGCTTGCTGCAATGCAATGCAAGTAGAAAATTTCGGGGTACGTTCTTCTTTTAAATTGTATTGCAATGAGGATAGGTGGAATATAAAATTAACTGAAACTAAAGGAAAGGACTTGCATGCATCGTCACAAAGTAATAACAGATAAGACAAGGGGCAATTTAAACAACATGGTTACAAATAGCAATAAAAATAACAAGTTGAGGAGAGGAGGTAACATTGCAATTTAAACAAAAGACAAGTAGAGAAGATCGAGAGAAGGAAGACGAGGCATGGGCGGTGAAAAGAAGGAAGTTGGAAGAGTTAAACAGAGCTAAGAAAAGAAGTGGGACATGGCGGAACTGGAATCTCGACAGTTCCTTCAAGCATAAGAAGTACTTTCTTCATCGTTGGACGCAGCGAAGGTTCGTCTTGGATACACCAAATCCCAATCTTAACCATCCTCTCAAATCTCCTCAGCTCCACACCCTCGTCACCCACAAGCCTTTTCATCTCCCCAGACTCGTAGCAACTATAGACCCACTCCTCAAGAATGGCCTCATCTTCAGGCAAACTCCAATCCACGCTTTTCCGACAGCATACGACCTCCAGCAGAACAATCCCAAAGTTGTAAACATCGGCCTTGACCGTGACGGGCTGGTTCCTGTGCCATTCCGGCGCCACATATCCCTTCGTCCCTCTTATCCCTGTGTACGTGTTCGTCTGGCCTTGCTTCAAAAGCTTTGCCAACCCAAAATCAGATATCTTCGCACAACCTCTTTCGTCCATCAGTATGTTCTGAGGTTTTATGTCGCAGTGGATAATCTGGGACTGACATTCTTCGTGAAGGTAAAGAATCCCCCTAGCTAAATCCAGTGCTATGTTGATCCTCTCTCCCCAACTAGGCCTTCTTTCTTGCTTGAAGAGAAAATCTGCCAGCGAGCCGTTGCTCATGTACTCAAATACGAGGAGCCTGTTGGTCCCTTCGAGGCAGTAACCCAGCAGACGTACAAGGTTGCGATGATACGTTTTGCCTATAGCTCTCATCTCAGTTCGAAACTCCACGTCTCCTTGCGCGAACTCCTTCTCTAATCTCTTCACCGCCACCGTTGTTTGACTCTCTGGTAAGACCCCTTTGTAAACGGTGCCCGACGATCCTCTTCCGAGCTCTTGGCCGAAACCATCCGTAACGCTAGCCAGATCTGCGTACGAAAATGCCCTCAGCCCAACATCTTCGACAAGCTTAACATCTCCGTATCCACCTGCTATCTTCTTGTAATGGCTTCCACGAGCATATATAAAGGCCATCGCCATGATTGAGATGCCAAGTGCCATTAGGACTATGCCTACGATATAATCACTTTGCTGCTGGCTGCGCGCCCGCGGCCGCCGCCCAAATCCTCCTTGCCTCCTCCTCCTACGCCGGTGGTGGTGACATTTGTAGAGACGTAAAGTTTGACGAGAACGGTGTTAGAGTCGCTCAAATCCCGCCTTCCATAAATCAGCGGAAGCCTCTGCTTTCTGCACAGACGATCTTTGAAGAAGGCAGTGTCGCAGTTACAGTCGTCGAGGCACGCATCTCGGCACTGTTCTTGAGTGACGGCGTCGATTGAAGCGTAAGCGTCGTCGTCCCCAATCACATTCCCCAGCGTTCTCATCTCATACTGATTATTATTATAGCCGTCTTCACCGCCACCAACGCAAGGTTTGGCGGCCACGGCGCTCCTCGCACAACCCATGCTCCAATTTCCAGGCACAAGAAAGTCGAACCCTGGCAGGCATATGCACTGTGCAGCTTCGTCCATGGAGACACAGTAGCCGTTGACCCCACAAAGGCCCTTGGGGACGCACTTGTCTTCTGTGGGCGAATAGATCACGGCGTCGTTTCCTCTGCCATCCAGCGATTTGGAATATACCCTAAAGATTCCATCCACGTCAACTCTCAAGAGGTAGATAGTCGACGAAGTAGTAGGGTATCCGCCCTTAGTTATGTTCCTTATTACAGCACTTCCGTTGAACAGATAAAGATAGCCATCGTCTTTGAAATTCAACGTCACGTTGTTGCCGTAACCACTTGTTACCGAAGAATAGTAGGCGTGCGCCGCCGTGTCGGGAGTATTGACAGGATATTGCACCAAGTTTCCATCGGTTTGCATCTTGAGCCTGAAAACGCCTTTGCTGGAATCGTTTGTCGAGGCGCTGGAGACGAGTTCTTGTCTGGGCGAAAGGCGCTGACCTGGCAGGAGGGTGTTGGTGGGGTAATCGAAGCTTTGCCATATGATTGTTGAATTGGCATTGTAAAGGACGAAGTTGCCGTTGTCGAGCATTGAGGCTGAGCCGATGGGTTCTGATGGGGTGATGACGGATGTGTCTGAGGCTGCGCCGCCGCGGTTCTGCCTATAGGCGAGCCTTCCGTCGCTGGTTAGGAGGAGAAGAGCGCCGTCGCTGGTGACGTTGGGGAGGAAGGGATCGCTGTCTCGATTTGCTGTCCAAACTATTGTTCTGTCGGAGACGAAGAAGATGCAGAGCGCAACGCCTCTGCTCTGCTGGTAAAATCCAAAGGCGAATCTTCGTGAAGGTGAGAGCCAAGATGAGTTGGTTGGGCTCCCAGGGATTAACGATGAGCCAAGATTATTCTGTTATTATTATTATTATTTGTGTTTTGAGCTTCAATCGTCGTCGTCATAATCATCAGCGTTGCTGTTGTTGCTGCAGAGAAGAAAACAAGGAAAGACAGAAGAAATTTAGCCATTACTGAGCCGATTGTCTACTGCAGAACAAAGCAAGCAAATGTTCCTTCTTTTATGCACAAATATAAAGACGACTGACTGACTGACTGAAGAAGGTGGTGGGGATATAGTTTAGTTGGATCATTTACTTGGACTATTTGATATTAGACTACTTCTATTATTACTATTCAGTCCTGTCAATTTCATAAGTGGAAAAAAATTCTAACACGCTTCTCGCCTCATATTCTATTCCGTTTACTTTCTTTCTTTCACATTCCATAAATAATACTCCATATAAAAGAAAATGGATTGGCCAAACATTGATTGGGTCAACAAGTCAACACGCGGGCATGACTTTTTAAGTCTTCGGAAGTTTTCTTCATAGCCTCATGGTTTCTGGGTTATAATTTTAAGATTGTCGGACCTCACATAGAATGAAACCTGTTTTCGACCCATCAAGGCCCATGGGTCAATTCCATGGGCTTAGAAGAAAGAACTCTACCACGGACCTCAGATAATAAACATAATAGGCGTGGACTGGTTACTATTAATAACATATATGATGACGATTTTATTAGAATATATGTGCATGAATGATGTTCCGTCGTCACGTATCGATCATGAAATAATTATCGTAATTCGTTTAAGGAATCAGGCCCAATTTTTCTTTCTTAGCTGCATTTTAGTTTGCCAAAAAATCTAAGCGCGGTGCAAAATTGTTTAGCCTTTCTCTTTGTAAATTCTCCCTGAAAAACACCACTTTAGTACACTTGTGTGACATCTTTCGGTGAAAAGAGACCATCATTAGCCACGATAGAGCTGTGATAATTATTCCATTATGTATCGGCACAACCATTTCCCACTACATAATTGTAATGAGACATCGATAAATCAAATATGATTTATTGTACACATGTGGTTTGATATCTAAATGATTATCTATCACTCGGATGACTTTGATGTCACGCGTGAGATGTAAATATTTTATTAGTATGATTGCTAATTATTGTTTACGTATTTTATAAATTATATTACTAGTTGGGTTAATTCCGTTTCAGTACCTTTCAACTTCCTTTTAAATACACCTCGAACTATATCTTCCTTATAAGTACCCATTTGAAAATTTATTCCTATTCAGTACCTAAAAAACCCTTTTTAGCATTAAATGGACGAAAATACCTCTGTCTCACATATTCAAAAAAGCTGAATAATTATTTTCATATGAATTATACCAAAAAATAGTTATTATACCAACAAAATTAGACATTGTACCAGAAAATGTTGAAATTATAACATATGTTTTCATTATTATATCAGTAAATAGCGTTATTATAAATTACAGCGAAATGGACGTAATTATACCAACTGATTTTGAAATTATACCAGAAACTGTAGAAACTATACCACATATTTTGGTTATTATACCAGCAATTATTTGAATTTATACAGTGAAATTGGACGATATGCAAACTGATTTTGAAATTATACCAAAAACTGTAGAAATTATACCAACTGTTGTCGTAATTATACCAACAAAATTGTACACTATATCATTTGGTATAATAATGGTAACATTTGGTATAATTGGAATAACAATTGGTATAATAATCAAAACAGTTGATGTGATGTCCAATTTAAATGTTATTATGATTTAAAGCGAAATTGGATGTTATACCAACTGATTTTGATATTATACCAGAAATTGTAGAAATTACCACATGTTTTGGTTATTATACCAGTAAATAACGTTATTTGAATTTTATACAGTGAAATTGGACGAACATGCGAACTGATTTTGAAATTATACCAGAAACTGTAGCAATTATATCAACTGTTGACGTAATTATACTAACAAAATTGTACACTATATCATTTGGTATAATAATGATAACTGTTGGTATAATTAGAATAACAGTTGGAATAATAATTAAAACAGTTGGTATGATGTCCAATTTAATTTCAGAAAAGGGTATCTTCGTCCGTTCGCTGTTTGGGGTATTAAACACACAACTTTCTGCAGATGGGTACTGAACATGAAGTTTTTTTCATGGGGGTACTGAACATGAATCTCAAACCTTGAAAGGTACTGAAAGGGAATTTACCCTACTTGTTAACCGAATCGGGCCTGTTTATCGTGGGTCCCAAATATCACACGTTCTTTTCCGCATTCTACGATTTAAATTCCAACTGACGTATATAAATACTAAAGGGGCTTTTATGAATCAGACCCTCTTTAAGTTTTATAACATGATTCAGTTTTATAACATAATTCAGCCCATGTCAGTAGAAATTTCGGTTTTAAGGACCTTTTAAGTTTAGAGAAAAGGACCAAATATTTGATCTGACCAAAATACCCCTACAAAGTTTATAATAAGTGGTATCCAGAACCATTTTTTTGTTACCATCGTTACATATTAATAAGTAAATAAAATATTCTTTTGATGATAAAATAACTCGCAGATCTTTCGAACGATCATCGGAAACGAAACGCGATCTATCCACGAAGGTTTCTTTGGATATTCAGGTCTCCAAATGTTCGATTTACGGGTATATTTTTCGAACTCTTTTGACGCAAATATTAAAAACGTGATGAAATTGAATCTCGATTCAGTCGAAATTGAAGATATTGTACAAATTCGAGAGACCCATAACTTGAACAAATCTTTGAAACACAGTATTGGCTCTATTGTTCGTCGCTCGTGGTTTGCCGAAACTTAAAATCGTCGTATTGTTGACTAAACATCTCTTCCTGAATGTGGTATGGATCGTCATGCATCTGTTACCCAAAAACAGTTAACTGGTATTTATGAGCTGGCATATGGTATATATACTGATTTAAAGGTATCTTTAAGCTGGATTTGGAACCAAATGCCAATTATCTGGTATCATTACAACAGTGGAAATTCGATCGAACCAATCGATCGTATATATTATTTCCAACTGCAACGAACGCACGCTCTGCACCAAACAAAGTTGGGTGTGTCCTAGACGGTTATCATGTTTAAGGGTACATTTTTGAATCCTTTTGACGCAAATAATTAAAACACGGTGAAAATCAAATCCCAATTCGGTCGATATTGAAGATATTTTGTACAAATTCGAGAGACCCGTATCCTAAACAAATCGTTGAAGCACAATACTGGCTCTATCTTTCGTCGCTCATGGCTTGCCGAAATTTAAAATCGCCGGATTGTTGCCTAAACAACTGTTCCCGAAACGTGGTATGGATTGTCAGGTATCAGTCACCGTAATACAGTCAACTGGTATTGGTAAGCTGGCATATGGTGTATATATTGATTAAAAGGTTCAGGTAAGCTGGATTTGGTACCCTTTGCCAAATATCTGATATCACCGTAACAGTGGAAACTCGATCGAAACAATCGATCGTATATATTATTTCCATCCGCACGACCTGCACCAAACCAAGTTGGATGTGTCCTTGTAATACCCGAGTCCAGTAAGTAAGCCGGCCAATAATACATACATATTATGTGACTTACGTGACTGCATGAGACGTGTTTTACGATTTTATGTGTCAACATGATTTCAAGTTGGATGCTACTAGGGTTACTAACCAAGTAGAGGAATTAATTGAAATTAGGTTAGTTATTGATGTTAGGTTTTAGTACATGGCATGCTAACCTAGAAGAATTGATTTAGTATATTAAGTATTGATACCACGTTTTGAGAAACACGAATTGGTAGGAATAATTTTGGGATCAAGCTTGAAAAGCACGTCACAATCCATGTTAGCTTTGACCTCGAAATTTTATGTGAAATCTCGAAATAAAACTCGACATCCACTTAACAAAGCCAAGATCCTTAAAAATTCGAAATGTTAGAGCTCGAAATAGGTAGAACCCGAGATCAAATGAAGAGATAATTATTGATTACTTAACTAGAAAGGAAAGATAAGAATGTTGATGTCATTTGTTCACTAGTGCACGCCAACTTTAAAGATAAGAAACGAAACTTCACTTCAGTAAAACAAACCAAACACAAACCCTCAACTTCAATAAGGAGAAAGAATTCAAAGAGAGCTCACTATCGAGTTTGATAGGTACACCTCCTTACTACAATATTTATCTATCATATTAGCATGTATTAGGTGCCATTAAGTATATAGATGCACTACTTATAATCACGAACTATCATGGCCTTAGTTATCAGATATAGTCAAAGCATACTGTAGTTCTTATAATATTCAAATCATTCCTAAGGAAAAATAAGGTTTGGGCGAGGGTTTTGGAAGGTTTTAAGGGTTTAAGGTAGAGAAGTACTTAAGGATTTCTAGGAACAAAGAAAATTAATTGCTTAAGTATTATATAAGTTTTGAATTTTAGGGTTAAAACTATTTGAAGCTCATAAGATATTTAGATTGTTCTTGGGAAGAATAGGTTTTGATCGAAAACCTCAGGTGACATAAAGGATTTTTTTTTCAGATTATAATTCGAAAAAAAACATATTGAATTCTTTATATAACATCTCGATATATTAATTGTAATCTCGATATGTTATTTATAATGTCACATATGTAAGTCTCGACATCTTTTGTGTATAATGTGATATATATATATATATATTTCGACATCTATCTCATATCGAAATCTTTGTATAACATATTGATGCGGACCGAAAAATCAACCCTGTCATCAACAGTGCGCTGGAAGGTATCGGTCCGTCGCCGTTTCGAGTTCGTCGTCTTCGTCTTCGGCGGATTCCTGAAACGTCACGAAAAAGAGGAGCTAAAGGGCGCCGTTTCGGCGACGCCCCTCCGACGCTCAAGTCAGATAATTATTCGTCGGCATTAAAGCGTATTGGAAAATAAAATAAGTCAATAAAATAGATAGCGCTGATCGAACGTCGAGCTATGAGACAATACGTCCGTGGATCCTTCGTGTAAGATGCTAGAAGGAGAATACTATGTCGAGTTTTATAAGAGTGTCATATGTAAGAGGAGATGATATGAAAACGATATTAATAGGGGAGAATGATAAATGATGAGTCGAAGTGCCAGATCAGAGCTAGAATGGAATTAGTCACAGAGTACAAAAAAGTGATCGAACCTCCTTTTCCAAGTGCCTTTTAATGTTGACTCTCCCACATGAGATCATGGAGCACCCCATGATGTGAGTGGGTGGTTTATCAGACTCCATTATGTTAGTGGGGCTCAACGACCTTCTATCACCCTGAACGAAGCTCTCGAGTAGCCTTTATCCCGAGCGGGACTTCGCCTCCTCGGCAGCACTCCTTCGGGCACATGTCGCCTCGGGAGCGTTTCCCGCCTCGCGGCGTATTTTCCGCGGGAGATATTTCCCGCCTCGTCTTTGGTTAGACTCGAATATTTGACCATTAAATACGGGGATAACAATAGTCCCCCTCACAAATAGTCCAAAAGAGTGTTAGTGATTTTTGGACGTAGTATAAGTAAAATATTCGAGCATAACGTACGTCCTTCCCGAGCATCGACCTTCATAAATATCATGTTAACATATAAATATAGGAAAGGATAAATATTCATACCGACGGTGTCCCAAGCGTTGTCATCTGTACCTCTCTCAAATTCCTCTTCAAAGTGGCTTGTTGGCGTTCAAGTCGTGGGCGGTGCATTCGTATGCTTAGGCTCCGAGCCACAATCGTGAGGAGGGAGTTTCGTAAGTTTCGTGCCACATTCGTGGCTTTTATCCCGAGCAGGTCGGGTCTTCGAGCGAGATTCGTGGAGATTATCCCGAGCAGGTCGGGTCTTCGGGCGAGATTCGTGGAATTTTATGTCCGCCACAATTGTGGGCTCGGGAGGCCTGTTGCCCGAATGCACCAATTCCCACAGGCTTATTCAGATTCATGTGGTGTTCATCGAATTTGTTCGATCCCTCGAGCGTGGTTATAATAGGCGGCGTAGCATCGAGAGTCCCTGCACTCAAATAACTCGAAGGAAGAGGTGAATGTGCTACCAAGTCCGTACCTGCCGATATTATTCGAGAAGTAACATCTGCCACTTTCAAAATTTCATAGCACATGATCAGACCCAACAGATAATCTTCGCAGCCAAATATCAGCCCTAGCAGTCTTCTAAAAACTTGGAAGTCATCGAAGCAAATATAATCGGGTTCTGGAGCTAAGTTATATTTATTCCATGACCCATTAATTCAACAGCCTGATAAAACGAAATAATATAGGCAGAAAAATAATGCGAGCATTCACAAATTGGCCCAACAGAAACATTTTTCAGGAAACCAACGCATTCATAACAGCTAGCCCCTACAATTTATTCCATCAGCTCAATATAAGCCTAAGGAAAATATTCTAACATCTCCCATAGTTTCATAATTTTCAGAATGACCCCAATTATTCAGATTTCATTATATGCGCACCACAGTAAATAACAGAATCAACCCAATAGTTTCAGTAATTACGAAACAACCCGATACATAAGGAAAGCTTACACCAGGTCCATGCCGTGAGCGATAGCGGATCTGTCGCCGGCGGCCGAAGGGGCGGCCAGGGTGGTGACTATTAGATGTACGTGGATCGATCTCGTGGTGGTTGCGCCCCGCAAAATCCGACAGTCGCGACTTCCAGGAATATTTGAGGCGATCGTCCTCCACGCCTTCAAACTTTAATTTCACGAGATATGAGACGATTCGTTTGATTTCTCGAGTTGAGCGGTTCGGGCTTTCTGTGTTCGATGTGATTTCTGTCCTCCATTACAGCGATGGTTGTAGGTTCTGGTCCGCAACAAGTAATCCCATGTACAGTTGGCTTCGTGAAAGCCTTGTCGGTGTGCTGTGTTCGATCGACGGCGGGCTTGGCTTCGCCGACAGTTGTGCCGGGCGTTTTCTAGCGACAGTGAGCGGTCTTTTTAGCGAGCCGAGCCTGATAGCTGTCCGCGGTTGTGCCCGAAGATGCCGAATAGAGGCTTGATTACGAGTGCGGTGCGCTGCGACAACATCACTCGGGCCAGTTTTGGTTGACGACGGCTGCTTTCGATGATGAAAGCGGTTGGTTTTGGACGACGCTCGAGGCACCTCCTTCGACGATGGCATTTCGTGAACCCGAGGAGGCGGATCTTGACTGATGATGAACCGAGGCTAGATTATGAACGCGACGGCTCCCATAGTATCACTTACGAAAACAGCAAAGCTGCGACTGTTGGGGCTTTACGTTGTTGTACTCTGACGATAGCGTGCGGGCTATTTGATCGGGGTAGTCTCGCCAGTTGCTCAATCGCCGGGGATGGTTGCTGTCGAGCCGAGGCGTATTGGCGACTCTAGATTTGAGAAGTGCGAGCGGGTCTGCAGTTGATTTTTGGGGGCTCGTCTGTGCTGTTTTCGAGGGCGACAACGGCTGGTCCGCTCGAACAGCTTTTCGAGAGTTGAGCCTCGACGAGGGGCTGCCCGTAGTTGCGCTCGCGAAGGTTAGCTGGTCGGGGCGCGACGCGAGCTCACGGCGACAATGGAGCTTCGTCCCCGAAGCCTGAAAAGCGGCGAACTCGAGGAAGTTTACGACGAGAGCTCGAAACGGCTTCAGATTTTCCGATTCTCCCAAGTGCACCTTTTTATTTATCTGATTCCCACAGACGGCGCCAATTGATGCGGACCGAAAAATCGACCCTGCCATCAACATTGCGCTGGAAGGTATCGGTCCGTCGCTGTTTCGAGTTCGTCGTCTTCGTCTTCGGCGGATTCCTGAAACGTCACGAAAAAGAGGAGCTAAAGGGCGCCGTTTCGGCGACGCCCCTCCGACGCTCAAGTCAGATAATTATTCGTCGGCATTAAAGCATATTGGAAAATAAAATAAGTCAATAAATAGAGCGCTGATCGAACATCGAGCTATGAGACAATACGTCCGTGGATCCTTCGTGTAAGATGCTAGAAGGAGAATACTATGTCGAGTTTTATAAGAGTGTCATATGTAAGAGGAGATGATATGAAAACGATATTAATAGGGGAGAATGATAAATGATGAGTCGAAGTGCCAGATCAGAGCTAGAATGGAATTAGTCACAGAGTACAAAAAAGTGATCGAACCTCCTTTTCCAAGTGCCTTTTAATGTTGACTCTCCCACATGAGATCATGGAGCACCCCATGATGTGAGTGGGTGGTTTATCAGACTCCATTATGTTAGTGGGGCTCAACGACCTTCTATCACCCTGAACGAAGCTCTCGAGTAGCCTTTATCCCGAGCAGGACTTCGCCTCCTCGGCAGCACTCCTTCGGGCACATGTCGCCTCGGGAGCGTTTCCCGCCTCGCGGCGTATTTTCCGCGGGAGATATTTCCCGCCTCGTCTTTGGTTAGACTCGAATATTTGACCACTAAATACGGGGATAACACATATCAACGTTTTGCATCTCGATATTTGTTATAACGTGATATACATCTCGAGATTATATCAAGATGTTTAGAGGTGAAGTGTCGAGATTTATACTGAAATCCGAGAATCATATCGAGATTCTATAATTCATATTATATCGAAGAGATAATATCGAAATTTTCTTTGTGTAATATCGAGGTTCTATTAGAACTAAATTTTTTTAACTAAGTATGAGATCTCGAGATTTAACTCGAGACTCATATCGAGATATACTTCAAAATTATATCAAGATTTAAATTACAATGTCGAGATCTATGTGTATCGAGATTTTTAGGTAGTGTCTAAATATCACACTTGTATATCATATTGAAATTTAATCCGCAGCCAGGCTTAAGTGATATCAAGATTTATAAACATGTCGAGATCTATTTCTGAAATTGTATTTCTCAGTTAGGTTAAGTTCTAAATTCTAGGTTTAGAAACTATAGAAGTCGAAACTAGGGTTTCAAATTAAGCCAATTTCGTGAAGTTATAACTAGACTAGCAAACCCTAATTTTATATGTTCCTATACCTAGGGTTTGAAGATTAGCAACTTACCGATAAGCTAATAGCTAAGGATACCAGGTAAGTGGAAGTCCCATTCAACACATAATTGTATGTGTATGAAAATTGTGTTATATGTTCTATGATTTTATGTGACTTACTATGTGAATTATTTACGTTATATGACAAGCATGATGTAATTACATGATATGATGGCATGACACGCATATACATGGCATGGGCATATGCGCGCACGTTTAGTATAAAAGGCATGATATGAGAGCGTGCATAATATATGATCGCCTGAGAGCGATAAAGATTCACCGATATGGGCGTCTGATGTCGACTCATAGTTGAGTCACGGCTCTTCTATGCTACCATGGTGACGTCGTATGGCGCTACCGTTAAGACATGGCATGTACAAGGCAAGGCATGATTTTAGGGCTAATGCCCTCATGGCGGGTCGTCAAACCTGGAGGGTGCGAGCTGAGGGAGTAAGCGACACCGATGATACCTCTGGTGTTGATTACCTCAGATTAGGCTACCAGTGTGAAGCGTCCGCGTGGCGTATGAAACCACCTTGGGACAGAAAAGACGCCCTAGGGTTAGCCTCCCTTGAGTGGGTATTGCCACTTATATTTATTTATCCCTAGTGGATTCGAGCTCCATGATGGTGCATAGCAAGATAGCCGAGGGCCCTACATGACAAGACAAGACAAGGAAAAATATGAGGTGTAGGGAGCATTGGCGCGGATGCCTTTGCGAATTTAGGACACGTGCATGGCATGCATGGATTTCACTTACTGAGCTTTATAAGCTCATCCACGTATTTATGTGTTGTAGGTTCACGGGATCACGGTACGTGATCTTTACGAAGGCGAGGCCAATTTTTGAAGCTTCCGGAGGACTTTTGAGGGGCAGTGTGTACATGGATGCGACCTGAGTGGCGGGTCAATAGATTATTTTAACACGCATGCGCAGTCACTTATGTAATTATGTCCTAGAAATATTTTGCACTGTAAGAAGAATTTCCTTTATATAAAAGGAAAATTTTGTACGCATTTTCGTATATAGATTTCATTTAGATCACAGCAGTCACATAGAATAGTAGTAAGAATGGCGGTAGAAGTCAGGGGCGCCGCAGTTCTAGATGGTTTATCATGTTATTCAGGTCTCTGTTCGATTTACGGGTAAATTTCTCGAATTCTTTTTTACGCAAATAATTAAAACACGGTAAAAATCGAATCCCGATTCGATCGAAATTGAAGTATTTCATACAAATTCGAGAGACACATATCCTGACAAGTCGTTGAAGCACAGTACTAGCTCTATTGTTCGTCACTCATGGTTGCCGAAGTTTAAATGCAGTCGTCGGATTTGCCTAATAGGCGGGAATTGCATTATCCGGAATGTTCTATATTGTCAAGGGATATTACCACATTACTCGCCAATAATACCGAATCTTCGATATAAATAACAATACAAATCCAATTTTTAACACTATTGTAGATATTGATACTGCATAATAGGTTTTCGATACCACACTACTAATATCATTAATTTCGCTCACAAATCCATTTTTCTTCGATTGTTTAGGATTTGAGGTTTCGAATTTTGAGATGGTCTATTAAATGTTGTTCGTGCTTTAATGTTGAACTTTGAATACGTTTGTGATTGAATTCATAACGTTATGTCTCATCAAAAAGAGATACTAATATATTTTGTGAAACAAGAGCTATGTGTTTACAACTTACATGACTTTTGATCTCAACTTTCACATATTGATATCAACATTCATATAACATGTCTTTAAGGGAATTTGGTTTGTTAACTTAGTAAAATCACATACTTACATGAACATAAATCTTATACATTCGAGAAAAAGTGAATTTACGAACAAAATAAGTCTATTTAATGTATACTGAAAAACGTATTATGTGGTATTTGTACCAAA
Source organism: Craterostigma plantagineum (assembly GCA_027422505.1). Lineage (NCBI taxonomy): Eukaryota > Viridiplantae > Streptophyta > Magnoliopsida > Lamiales > Linderniaceae > Craterostigma > Craterostigma plantagineum. Next base: position 25,869 of record JAPQWV010004739.1, read on the forward strand.
CAATGTGTCATAAATTTGGTTGGTATTATTTCTTTATATCAGACATCTGGTATTATTTGCAGGTAATGTAGTAATATTCTAAAACATTTCATTAATTACGCCCAAAAATCCATTTTGCTTCGATTGTTTAGTTGAGGTCTCGAATGTTGAGTTTATGGTCTATTAAATGTTGTTCGTGCTTGTTGAACTTTGAATACGTTTGTGATGAAATTCATAACGTTATGTCTCATCAAAAGAGATACTAGTATATTTTGCGAAATGAAGAGCTATGTGTTAGAACGATCTGTTAAAGAAATTGAAAATGTTTCGATCTTAGGTCGCATCAAATTCGTCGTTATTGCATGACTAGCATTAATTGTCGATTAGTAAGACCCACACCCGAATTGGTGTGAATCCACATTATTCGAGCATAAAAGTCGAGATTTCACTAGTTTTTTTACCAAATTTTTGAATTGGGTTTGAAGCATTATTCCAACATAACATCGAAAATTTTTCTTGTTTATGAGGACCATAAAAAGTTTCACATTTGTCGATTACTAACGTTGAAGATTTCTTCAATTTCGGGGAGTTTTGGTTAGTATACGAATTTGATCTTTCTCTTGACACCTTAGTCCGCAGTTGCATGTAGTTATTATAGGAAACAAACCGTTATTGTTTTTTTATTATGTGCTATTCATGAGGCAAGACTTGTTACCATTTATTAGTAATCTGTTACAATATTTGAAGGTAGAGTTCTGGAACTTGCAGAAAATGGACACATATAAAGGCGTCATTCCTTGGGCTTGCGTTTTTCTTCCTCTTTCATGGTGATGAAGCGATTGAGAATCGACTGAGCTTTCTCTTTGTTACAAGCCATGATGATCTTCGACTTTGAGAATTAGGGGAGATTTGGGATTCTATCAAGCTAGCTACTAGGCGTGGCTATGAGCGGAGAGGTGCAATAAAGAGAGCGAGTGATTGCTTGCTGCAATGCGATGCAAAAGTACAAAATTTGGGGGTTCATTCTTCTTTTAAATAGTATTGCAATGAGGATGGGTGGAATATATAATTAACTGAAACTAGAGGACTTGCAT
>JAPQWV010004740.1:0-26933 GCA_027422505.1 Craterostigma plantagineum
TTTCTGACTCTCGAAGCAAAACTCTTTGTTATGGTCTTGGCATCGATGCGAGCATTTTCCTTTGTTTCACCCCGTCACCAAAAGCTCTGGTCAAGTACTCACATCGAAATTGATGTTGAATCCTATCCATGTATTCCCTGTCACATAGATATTGGTTTTTACATTTGAAAGTAATACAATTATATAAATTTTAAACATACCATCTAATAGGCGTTGAATCCTTTCGGCAAGGAAAAAAGCGATGCACTAAAGAATAGCAGCTTCGGTAATTCCGTTGTTCTGATTTACCGACCGGATTTTTATGTTCATCTTCCTTTTGGGCCTGACCAGCGTGCTGTAGTGCTCGATCTCAATGAATCTTGTTGGACATACGACAATTGCTCCAAATTCCATCAATGGCCAGCTAAACTATGGCCTTCCAAGTCCCAAATGATTATCTTGGAGTTAGAATCACCTATCTTCATAGTTTATTCTCTATTTTTTTAATATTTTCCTTTTTTTTGGAATTTTTCCTCATTTTTTATGTTTAATTTATCATTTTTTTTTATTTTTTTCCGTTAGCGAGGGAAATTCCGTCGCACATTCCGTCGCTATTTTGTGATGGAATTTCCGTCGCTAATGCGTCTCCACGTGCAAGGCACGTGACCTATTCCGTCTAAATTGACGCTAAATTTAACAGAGGACTAAATTGGTTCAAATCACGCAAACATGAGGGACTAAATGTGGCAAGTGAAAACATCGGGGACCAAATCCGCCCATAGGGTAAACATAGGGGAACAAAAATGGTTTTCTCCCTAAATATTCCTTTCGTTAACCCCGCTTCCTTTAAAAAGATAAACCACGAAGAGAGAAATATAGAAAGAAACGAGCTGAGAGAGACCGGATGAAAGTTGAAAACTTGTAGTTTTTTCAGTGCGGTGAAATAGCTTTTGTCAAAATCAATCGTCAAGAGAAATTACAACTTCTGTATTATGTGTGCGATTTTGCGCTTTAGCTTTCGGATCAAGTGGGCCCACAAAGTCACTCAATAGGGATGGCAGTGGGGCGGGGGAATCCCGAGTTTTTATCCCCGCGGGCCGGGGACGGGGAAAGATTTTTCCCCGCAGGGATCCCCGCCCGCCCCGCCTTCTATCTATATATCTTATAAATATATATTAAATTATAATTAAAATAATATTAAATATAGATTAAATAATATTTAATTAATACAAATAATATATAAAACTGTAATTTAATATAATATTTATAACGAAAATATAATTAAATTTATATATTATATTTAAAATATCAATTTTTTTTAAAAAAAATTGAATCCCCGCGGTAATCCGATCCTGCGGGGCTCCGGCGGGGACGGGACGGGGACAATTTTGTCCCCGAAAGCCTCGCGGGCCGGGGGGAAGGGATTAGGTCCCCGCCCCCGCCCCGCCCCGTTCCCATCCCTACACTCAAAGATAGTTTTCGGATTGTGTAATGTATCCATGTACGCACGCAGAGGTGGATAGAAAGAGACATAGTTGTCGTGTAATATACAATGAAGAATGAGGGCACCAATCCGAATCGTGTTGGGGCTTTGCGTTCTTGGGACCCTCTTAGATTTTAGGTGGAAACTATCAGTTTGTTTTGAATATAAAATTAGCTTGCGCTTTTAATATCCTCGCGTAAAATAAGAAAACGTATCTAGTGAAGAAAATAATTACTCCACATTTAGGGTATAGCACGAATTTTCAAAAAAATTGAATATTTTAATAACATAGTACGATTAAAAAGTAAAAATATATATTTTGATACGTCTTTTAAGAATATATAATATTATTATATTGATTATTTGCGATAGGCTTTTGCTAAATTAGAAAATATACAAAAGATAGTGGAACGCACGATTTAGTAAAATGTCCAAAAGAATAGTGGGACAGAAGTAGTATATTTAAAATTAAAACAATAGGAGCGACATACTTCAACAAGGGAAAGGGCTTGACAATTGGGTACCGGAAACCCGTCGGGTACCCGCGGGTCCGGTCGGGTTCCTTTTTTTCCTTTTTCCGAATAAGTGTTAAATTCGAAACCTATATAACAAATCAACACCAAAAAATCGGTCACACCATGAATTAGACGTGTATAAAATGTTAATACATACTTAAAATATATTTTGAAACCTAAAAAATTGAAAACAATCAACAATTTCGAAAATAAGAAATAGGTTCATATAATTATACCTTTTGGGCGAATTGTGGCGGACGGTTGGCGCCCGATGATGTTGTGGTCGCTGGTTGACGGCGGCCGGTGGGTTGGCCGGATGGTGAGCTGTGAGAGTCGAATAGGGCTAGGTGACTCAGGTGAGGGTCTGCTTCGTCTGCTAATTCCGTGCGTCGTCTGCGTGTGTTGAGGTGAGAAGTTCACAGATTTTCTTTTCTATTGTTTGTCTAATGGGCTGGTTCCCTTTGGGCGAATTTTAATAAAGAAGAAGAAGAAAGGCTCGCACACACAAAGGACAAGGGGAAAGCAAATAGAGTTCTAACAGAAGCTGAGATTAATTTATTACGTAAAAGCTTTGGGATTTCCCACTAAATTATGCAAGATGGTTCATGAGATTACCATGATCCCAAAACTGAAAAGGAAAAATTGGCGATAATAATCCATCCTTTTGTGGATCTTATATTAAACCCAACTTTTGATTCTAAAACAACCAATTGGGGTTATCTTCATATATTGTACCTGTAAATCAACCCTTTGGGATTGAAAAAAAAAAAGAATAAACCCTCACCAATTGAAACCCAAACCAAGGTTCTGAAACCGGGTTTTCGAACCTGATCGAAAATTTTAGTGGTTTAAGTTAGTGGTTTTAACCGGTATAAAATCGGAATCAAACCGGAGTAAAACCGGTATCTTAAATATGATAAATATATATATAATATTATATAATAATCAATCAAATAATATGGAAAATATACATGTTTTATGAACTTTTATCAAACTATAATTATATAAATTAAGGGGTAAAAATTAAATAAAAAAGATTGATTGGGTGGACTATAACCAATTATAAAATATAAAAATTAGAGTGTTGGGTGGATTCAGAACTCAAGCCCATTAAATAAAATACACACAACTTAACCATTAGACCAAACTAATTTATTGTTTTCCTATTTTGTACAGTTTATTTTAAACAAATTTTTTTTATAATTTTTAGATTAAAAAAAGATCGGACCGGAACCGGACCGGATTTTTGACCGGTCCCGGTCAGAACCGGCCGGAACCGGCCAGTCCGGTCCGGTCTTCAAAACCATGCCCAAACAACAACGAGCCTAACTCTCATTTCTGAAATGAAACCGTCCACACATCCGTTCTTTCTCATCCTCTCGCAAATATGCAACAATATCCGCTCCAAAACGATATCACATTAGGAAGCCCTATTGGGGTCAGTAGGTTGAGTGAATTTGATGATGAAGATGAAGATGATAACCGCGTGGATAAATGCGATGATGTGGTGAGAGATGTTAGGACCCGAGTAATGTTAGGACCCGAGTGAAGACACGAAGAATGATTATTGGGCTTTATTAATGGGTTGGGTTATTAGTTGATATGTTAGGTATAAAATGTGTAATGGGATTCTATTTTAATTAAGCAATGAATTAAGTTCTAATCTCTTATCTTCTTCTTCAACGTCGCATCTTCTGATCTTTCGATCTACTTCTTCAATTCTATCTATCTTGATCTTCTCTATCACTCTCAGCTATCTATGTCGATCCTTCCCCCCTTCGATCGTCCTTCGATCTTCCTTTCTCTACTTTTTCTCGGATTTAAAAACACGAACGCCAGGTGTTCGATTAAAGTCCAAGTAAGAAACCGGAATAATTCGGTCGGGTTCTTACATTTGGTATCAGAGCCGACGATTCTCGGATTTGGATTTCGTCGATGGCGATTACTTGGATGACGATTCCTCACATCATCAGGTATCCTCCCATTTCTATGGAACGGATGCGATAGCTTGGATAGAGAAGTGCAATCAATACTTCGCATCGACCCCTCACTGATGTCGAGCGAATGAATCGCACCTGGCTCTACGTCGAAGGTGAGGCTCTCGAATTGTATAATGAGTTCTACAAAGGTAAGGCTACTCCTACTTGGACTGAATTCGCCGAAGCTGTGGTTAAACGTTTTGATCCTATTGAGCTAGTTCATGATGAATCTGTCCTTGTTGGGTGATGAGTTTGTGGTTGATGAGACTGAGTTGATGAGTTGATTGGTGATGATTCTACGCTGTCAGGATTGATGGATGACTCGATGATGTTGGGGATGTGAAATTACCGGCTGAGGTTGAATTGTCCTCGTTGATGACGATAGGAAGTCGGTGATGGGTGATGAAGATGCTAACTCGTCGATGTGGTTGATAAGGGTTCGCCCGTGTTGCTTGATGTGGCTAACGCCGGAATTTCTTATGTGGTTAAGGGGACCGATATTATTGGTGATGAATTTGTGTTAGTTGATGTGGATGGTGTATGGGCTGACCGAGGGCGTTGGTATGTCGAGCCGTTCTAACTTTGGTGAGGGTCGTATCCTACCTCTCGTTCGAGGGCGAGGGTACGTCGAGCAGCTACACGAAAGCGTACCGTTTGATCGAGGGCGTGAGAATATGTCGAGAGTATGAAGATGAACCTACCCTTCGATCGAGGACGGTGGGCTATCGAAATCGGGTACGTTGTATACTATTCAATGGCGACCGAATTGATTCTTTACAAGCAAAGGAAGAGGTCATGGAAGCTTCTTTAGGCACTTATCTCATGAGCATTAGAGGAGTAGAGGCGTGTTATGAGAGGATGAAACTATTGCATGAAAGAATACGCTATCCGACAGGTGTCTCTAAAACTCGCTATAGGTGATTTTCTTTTCATATTCGAGAGTTCACTTTTTCCTTCCCGATCGTGGAAAGAATATACCTAGGGTAGCAAAGCAAGGGTCATAGTCTTGTTGTCGAGCATCATCCTCACGAGATCGGGGTTGTTGGTTCTGTTGGGAGTTCACTTTTTCCATTCGATCGTGGAAAAGGTGTATCGACAAGAGCTGCTATGGAGAATACCTCATTATCGGATATTCTACTTACTATATCGAGATTTGTATCCATTCATCCTTGAGGACAATGATGTTTAAAACGGGGGAGTAATGTTAGGATCCAAGTGAAGACACGAAGAATGATTATTGGGCTTTATTAATGGGTTGGGTTATTAGCTGATTGTTAGTATTATAAGGCCCTTGAGCCGATTTACTTATAATTAGGTATAAAATGTTGTAATGGGATTCTATTTTAATTAAGCAATGAATTAAGTTCTAATCTCTTATCTTCTTCTTCAATGTCGCATCTTCTGATCTTAGATCTACTTCTTCAATTCTATCTATCTTGATCTTCTCTATCACTCTCAGCTATCTATGTCGATCCTTCCCCCTCCGATCATCCTTCGATCTTCCTTTCTCTACTTTCTCGGATTTAAAAGCACGAACGCCAGGGTGTTCGATTAAAGTCCAAGTAAGAAACCGGAATAATCCGGTCGGGATCTTATAGAAGATGAAGCTGATTTTAAACTGAAAGAAATGAAGATAGGGCCAAGTAGATGAAGCTATCACTTGATCCCCATCCCATTAAGATAGGGCCGGGTATCCCTAAAAAAAACAGATTTAAGTGCCCTTTTGAGGACCCAAAGAGACCTGGAAATTAACCAAACATGGTCTTCAAATGACATGCTCTGTGTGCAAATCCACTAAGCACAACAAAAGAAAGTGTCCTGACAAAGATAAAGTTGTTGAGAAATAAATGAACCAACTAAACAGGTAGGGGAAGACCAAGGGAAAAATGGAGAAAGTATCCCTAATAGAGCGGTTGGTCCCTCCCATCATGACCTATCTGCTCAACCCACTGCAGATGGAGGGGAGGAAGACTTTGCGAGCACTGAGCACTGAGCAGAAGAGGGAGTAGTGGTGGAAGAAAGGGGTGTTGGCAATATGAATGGTGTTAGTGTGGGCGGTACAAGTGATGTTGGGCAGTTGTAGAGGAAAGAGACTGGAAATGTAACGACAAGTGAAAAATCATTGCCGTCCCCGCCCCGCTGGGATAAAAAGTCCGGAATTCCCTCGCCCCGTTTCGGAGAGCGGATCCCCGTGAGGACGTGGAATCCCCCGTCCCGCTGCCAATACTAGTTGTGGCTTATAATCATCTAACGAGCATTGGTCGCGTCGAAAACGGCCAAAACTAATATTATCACCTTATTCACTCATTAATACTAGTATAGCGAAAGTAGGGATCGTCTCCACAGGGAAATGGTTGATTTATTTCTAATTTCAAACTCGATCAATAATAATAATAATAATAATAATAATAATAATAATGATATTAAGGGGGGGTTTGATGATAATGTTTTAACGCAATAACGAGAAATAAAAATATCGAGACTAACGATAATAAAATAATAGTCGAAGGAATTATCGTCCACCTAGATTTATTTAACTGATCATCGATTTAATAAAATATTATGTCAACGCAAGCATAATCGGTTATAGTTATCGACGAACGCCTAATAACCAATCTTTTCTACTTTCTTGGTAATTAAGAGACGCTCTATAATTACTTCCCTAATCGAAAAATAATCTCCGGACGCCCTGCAAGATTTAAGATTCCGACAGCGTTAAATACGAAAAAGACCCGATTATTGATTAATAAACTCGGACGCCGGTTTATTAAAATCAAATCGTTTAACCTTACAATATAACTTACACTTACCGTAGGTAGAGAAGTTGAATATTATTTGCTACTTATTAAAACAAACAAACAATTACGGATTTGTTGTTTTAATTAGCTATTAATTTACCTAGATCTCATAAACATTGGCCACTGTTTATTTAACCTACGCTCATCGATATAATTAATTCAAAGGTAAACGAATACTCACGCTTTCACGAATGGGCTCGTTGAATCTCAAAGTTCATAAAAATCTAGGCTTCGAATAATCCTCCGACTACGAGAAATTTAGCTATAAGACATGTTAAAGTACATATAGAACTAATCGGGATATGAAATAATAAAATTGAGTTCGGCCTTGTTTATTGAGTTTCCTTAACAATATGTTTTACCATACTCAACTCCTAAATAAGTATGTATATGAAGATATTTCTAATTGCTACCTAAACCATAAGTATAATATAATAAACCAAGGAAATTAACAATTAGCCTTATGAAAGTAGGAAACAAACCATCGAACACTTGTATTACTGAAACCAGCTAATACTTTCCAAGCTATGAGCCCACAAGGATTATAAAATAAGAACATGCTTTAATTAAACAAACCCAAGGACGAGCAACATACTGGGAAATGAAAATAATGATAATAAAGCTGTGAAAAATTATCATTAACTCTCATCAAACGCGAGGTATCTGCTGCAGTTTTAATTTCTTACCTCTGCTCGCCTCGTGCCTTGTCTGAATTATGTGCGGTCTTCTAAGCGGCAAGGCTTCGTCGTCTCCTTCGAGCCTGACTTGTATGAGAATATGTGTAGGTGTGTCTCCCCTTTGATGCTTGGTCTGACCGTATAAATAGGTGTCCATCTTTCCACTTATGAACGACAACTCCATTTTTTTCATAGATGTGTTTGGGTTCTTTTTCCATTTCCCACTCGAAACAAAAGAGCTGAAATCACCTTCTCTGTTGCACCTTCGAATTCCTAGGACAAAGATGTTTCTTGGTTGGCTTTTGTCTGTTTGAACCTTCGATGTCTTCTTTTTTTCTCCATATAGAATAACAATAAAGCACCAACATGTTTTCTCTTGTCAGCTTGATTGTCGCTCAGTACAAAAAAATGCTCTTGTCTTCTTCTCTTTATTGTCCAAGTCCTATTTGTCAAAGCACCACTGCGCTATGATATGCAAAACACGCTCACCAACAATTGAGGGTCCCTTTAGCTTTAATAATTGTGTATGTAGTAGTTGAGGGTCTCTTTAAACTGTGTTGGTAGGATTTATTCTTGGTTGGTTTTTAGTAAAATGGTTCGAATAGGCTGAAATTGGATCAAAGTCTGTAAATCATCACATGATAATTATTGATCTGTCCAAATATTCATTTCTGAACGATTTTCCTCGGGTATCTGTAAATCAATAAGTAATTGCGTAAGTGTAAGATACTTGAGCAAATTTGAATAAATAACGTCTGATAAAACATGTTTACGGATGCAAATTATTATTTTATCAAATTTCCCCACACTGAAACAATGCTTGTCCTCAAGCATTTACTAAAGATTGAAGATGTGAATATTCTGATTACGAGTTTACTGACATGCATTACTTCGTCCTAGAGATAGCAATTATTCACAACAATTAGCACAGGACAATCATATCAATTTTCGACGACCTCATTAAAGCCTAAATGCACAAAAGCCAACAACTCTCACAAGGATTCTCTCAATGCGCTCGATGTGTTTACGGGAATATGTGTATACGCTCAAATCAACACAATGAAACGATATTACCATAAGCTTGCTAACATATCACATTGCATTCCCACAGCGACTTAAGTGTACAAATCAAAAGGTCTTTATTTGGGTTGTAATGGGGCTAGGGATTTTAGGTAGGATATTTTGGAAAAATAGGCTAAAATCTGTCGAACTAAATGAATAATAATACTAAGTCCCACGACTACTTCTCAATACAGATAAAACAGACTAGCGCCCACATATTTTTCTATGATTTTTTTTTTGTTCAATCTTTTTTTTTTCTCGACTATATTTTTTTCTTGGCGCTTTTTTTTCTTTCGGTAAACCTTTCCGATTTTTTTTTTTTCTTCTTTCTTTCTTTCTTCTTCCCTTTTTTTTTTTTTTTATTTTTTTTATTTTCTGTTAGAACTATAGGAATACTAATAACAAATATCTAGACGCTTCTCAAGCTAATCAATCTCTAGGTCGTGGAACCTTCGCAATTAATAATTCATCTAATCCGATAATGGGTTGAAAAGAAAGCCAAAAGGATAGACATGGGTAAATGTAGTGGCTTAAATTCAACAAGAAAAATAAGGCTCAGGCTCAAGTCGGCTCACTAAGCGGATAATATTGAAGGTGGGGTCAGTGTGAGGCCAATGGCTTAATCCTAAGTGCCTTAATCACTTTTGTACACAAGAAGCCGCCAATGATATCAACATGTATAAAAGAGCAAGTTCTAGAACATTCGAAACATATGTGACGCTCTCGTAAAAAAAAAAACTGAGTATAAAGATAAATACTCTTTTTTTAAGGCTCAAATCTCACATATATAAGTAGGCTTTGTGTCGACTCTTGCACATTCGGTCTTTAAGTCAATTGAAGATAAAGAATAATCATCCTAATACCAAATCGCTATTCCTAATTGTTTCTCTCATGTTCTAGCAAATGCATATCGGGTTGCTCTAGACAAGAATTATTCTCATCAACTATCACGAAAATCTCCCCCACATCTAAACTCTGCATTGTCCTCCATGTAGAATTCTAATGAAAATAGTAAGCTAAAATCTAAAGATTTCCACCCTAATTTTCATTTTAATAGTTAAGAGTCTATGTGAAGGAAGTAATAAAAGTGATAATGAAAATAAAACTTCCCTGACATTGATGGAGTCGTAGAGAACTTTCGAGCGAGAGGATATTTGTTCCCGAGCCTAGTGAGATCTTGCAGCATATGTAGCATATAGCAAGCTGCTTAATCATCAAATAAAACATAGATAAAAACGAAAATATTGCAATAACAAAATAAAATAGGATAGTATTGGGTTGCCTCCCAATTAACGCTTTTTCTTTAACGTCTTTGGCTAGACGTTGTCGTCGTTCTTCAAATTCATTCATAAATGGGTCGGCTCAGCTTGATCTCTTCAACGCAAGCCAAAAAATTATTCTCAAAATAAGGTTTAAGCCTATAACCGTTAACCTTAAAACATTTATCAGAAGACATGCTCTCAATTTCGATAACGCCATTTGGAAAAATATTTTTAACAACGTACGGTCCCATCCAGCGAGATTTGAGTTTACCTGGCATGAATTTTAACCTCGAATTGTAAAGGAGAACTTTTTGTCCTACCATGCAATCTTTTTTATGCAGGAGTTTGTCGTGGAAATGCTTCGTGCGTTCCTTGTACATTCTCGCATTCTCGTAGGCTTCTAGGCGAATTTCTTCAAGTTCCTGTAGCTGAAATTTCCGTTCCTCACCAGCTTTTGTGGCCTCCATGTTACACTGTTTCACTGCCCAAAAAGCACGATGTTCAATTTCAACAGGTAAGTGACACATCTTACCGAAAACCAGGCGATACGGCGACATTCCGATTGGTGTTTTAAAAGCAGTGCGATATGCCCAAAGTGCGTCGTCTAGTCGTACGCTCCAATCCTTACGATTCGGGTTTACGGTTTTCTCCAAAATATTCTTGACCTCCCTATTTGAAACTTCAGCTTGTCCGTTTGATTGTGGGTGATAAGTGGTGGCCAGTCGATGATGTACTCCGTATTTGCGCATGAGTGCTTCCACCGTGCGATTGCAAAAGTGTGTGCCTTGGTCGCTTATAATTGCGCGAGGAACGCCGAACCTACTAAAGATATTTGTTTTAAGAAATCCTACAACAACTTTAGAATCGTTAGTTCGGGTAGCCTTTGCTTCCACCCACTTCGAGACATAATCAACGGCAAGTAATATATAAAGAAAACCAAAACGAGCTTGGAAAAGGTCAATAAAATCCATTCCCCAACATCGAAAATTTCGCAAATTAAAATAGGATTTTGTGGCATCTCATCTCTAAAAGAAATTGTACCTGTTCTTTGACAATTAGGACAACTTTTGCAAAATAAATAAGCGTCTTTAAAAATAGTTTCCCAATAAAATCCACAGTCTAAAATCTTTCTAGCTGTTCGTTTAGGTCCGAAATGTCCTCCACATGCATATGTATGACAATGAGTGAGTATATCATTAATTTCATCATTTGCAACGCACCTACGTATTATTTGGTCCGATCCAATTTTCCACACATATGGCTCATCCCAAATATAATACTTAGAATCACTCTTTAATTTTATTTCTCCTTGAAGAACTCAAATATGGAGGTAGCACACCAGTTACCAAATAATCAACTATGTCGGCAAACCAGGGTTCGTGATATTCCTTACCTTGAAGCCGAAATAATTGTCGTCCGGAAATGTTTCATAATCGGTAGTGGCTCCTCATCACGGATCAAACGGCTCAAGTGGTCGGCTACAGAGTTGTCTACACCTTTTCGGTCTTTGATTTCCCAATCAAATTCTTGAAGCAAAAGGATCCATCTAATCAGGCGTGGTTTAGACTCCTTTTTCGACAATAGATATTTAAGAGCTGCATGGTCGGAATAAACAATAACTTTAGATCCCAATAAATAAGACCTAAATTTATCAAAAGCAAACACAATAGATAAAAGCTCTTTTTCAGTTGTTGTATAATTGCACTGAGCCGAATCGAGAGTTTTCGAAGCATAATAGATGATGGCTTTTCTTTCCATCCTTCTGTCCAAGTACAGCTCCGACGGCGTACTTGCTCGCATCGCACATAAGTTCAAACGGCAGCTCCCAGTTTGGAGGTTGAATTATAGGTGCAGTAGTGAGTAATAGCTTTAACTTATTGAATGCCTCCTTGCGCTCGTCCCCAAAATGAATGGTACGTCATTCTGAAGTAGTCTTGACATCGGTTGAGCGATTTTCGAGAAATCCTTAATAAATCTCCTGTAAAAACCTGCATGACCAAGAAATTTCGAATTTCTCGAACATTAGTGGGGTATAGCAAATTAGAGATCAAATCGACCTTAGCCTTGTCTACTTCAATTCCTCGAGACGAAACTACATGGCCAAGAACTATTCCTTCTTTAACCATAAATGGCATTTTTCATAGTTAAGTACAAGATTTTTATCGATGCAACGTTTCAGAACTTCGACTAGATTATCAAGGCAATGATCAAATGAGTCTCCATAAACAGTAAAATCATCCATGAATATTTCAATGCATGTTTCTATTAAATCAGAATATATACTCATCATGCATCGTTGAAATGTACCAGGAGCATTACATAAACCAAAAGGCATGCGACGATATGCAAACGTACCAAAGGGACATGTGAAAGTAGTTTTCTCTTGATCCTCGGGTGCCAAACAATTTGATAATATCCAGAAAAACCATCGAGGAAGCAAAAGAAAGACTTACCTGCCAGTCTCTCTAACATTTGATCAATGAAAGGTAGCGGGAAATGATCCTTTCGGGTAGCCGCATTTAACTTACGAAAATCAATGCACATGCGCCAACCCGTCTGTAACCTCATTGGTACCAATTCATTCTTATCATTTTTCACAAGTGAGAAACCAGATTTCTTAGGAACAACATGAACTGGACTTACCCATTGACTGTCTGATATTGGAAATATAATTCCCATGTCTAACAATTTAAGAATTTCTTTCATAACTACCTCTTTCATGGCGGATTGAGTTTGCGTTGTGCTTCTCGTATCGGTTTGAGTCCGGTTCAAGTAGAAATCCTGTGCATGCAAATAGAGGGACTTATTCCTTTGATGTCGGCCAAAGTCCATCCTATCGCACTTTGTACTCCTTTAAAACACGCAATAATTTTTCTTCCTGGATGGCAGTAAGTCATTTGCAATAATGACGGCAACGTTTCTTCATCTCCTAAATAGCAGTACTTGCGGTGTTTTGGTAGATCCTTCAACTCCAACTTAGGTGCCTGTTCGATAGAAGGGACAATTTTTTCATTAGAATTAGGTAACGACAAAGTATACTTACCTGATTGATCGTGAAATTCCGGAAGAACGTGTAATGTCATGAGCATGTTTCTAATATCTTCGTCCACTTCAAAATGCAAATCTTTTCTGTTTTGCTATTCTTCATCACAAAGTCGAGTGTGTCGTTAGTGAAATTACTCTCAAAATCATCTCGAACAAATGCATCAATCATACTAACAGATTCAGGTTCATTAGGATATTTCATAGCATCAAAGACATTCATAGTAAGTTTTTTCACCATCAAACTCAAAAGTAAGAGTTCCTGAATCAACGTCTATCTTAGTTTTAGCTGTTTCATGAATGATCGTCCTAATAAAATAACTGCAGAATCAAGCGCATGTTCATCACCATGTCGACAATAGAAATCAGCGGGAAAAATAAATTCACCACATTTTACAAGAACATCTTCAACTAATCCTTCGGGATAAATAATTGACCTATTTGCTAATTGAATGCATATATCTATGTTCTTAAGTGGTCCCATACTCATCTCATTGAATAAAGATAATGGCATAACATTGATTGATGCTCCTAAATCTAACATGGCATTATTTATTTTTCGTGTTCCTATCGTAACCGAGATAGCAAACATACCTGGGTCCTTGCATTTTTGAGGTAATTTTCTTTGAAGAGCAGCGGAAACATTATCACTTACAAGGATTTTGCCTTCGGCATTATGTTTTCTTTTGTTCGAACACATTTCTTTCAAAAATTTCGCATAGCGTGGAATCTGCTTGATAGCATCTAAGAGTGGGATGTTGATTTCGACTTTGCTGAAAGTTTCCATTATGTTCTTTTCTTCTTCATCCTTTCTCGCTTTAGCTAGCCTTCCAGGAAAAGGTGGAGGAATTACAATATTAGATTTTAAACCAGAATCATTAATTACCTTCTTTCCATTGTCTTTAGTTTCATCTCCACTTGGTAGTTTCGTTGGGGCTTTGTCATCATTAGGCGGACCGATCTCTTTCCCGTTTCGAAGATTCATAACACTCACATTCTCTCTTGGATTAATTTCGACTTGGGCTGGTAGTTTTCCCTTCTCATTCTGCATTTGACTCATTTGTGCTGCGAGTTGAGATACTTGCCTTTCTAGGTTTTGTACGCTAGCGCGTGTTTCATGTATGCTTGATCGTGTCTCCTGTTGAAAAGTTGCAGTGCTATTGGCTAAATTCATAATGATATCCTCTAACGACATACCTGGTTTTGAAGGTGCAGCTTGTTGATGAGGAATTGGCGGTCGCGGTGCTTGTTGCATGAAACCTGGTGGCCGATTCCCGTAGCTCAGATTTGGATGGTCTCTCCATCCGGGATTGTAATGACTTGAGAATGGATCATAACGTTTTTGAGATGGTCCTGCAAATCCTCCAACTGCATTTGCTTGCTCACTAGTGTCAAATTGATGTGAGGGACAATTCTACGTTGAATGCCTGGTAAGCGTACAAATACCACAAGTCTTCACATGATGAGTTTTTCCTGAAACAAGTTTCTCCACAAGCGAAGTTAGAGAATCTAATTTTTGCTCAAAGATGTATTTACCCCGCTAGCCCGTTGTTGACCTACGTCTTGACGTGTTCCGAATTGTTGCGCATTTGTAGCCATGCTTGAAATTAAACGACGAGCTTCTTCAGCCGTTTTATCAACTAATGCTCCACCACTGGCTGCGTCGATCATGTTTCGTTCCATTGGTAATAGCCCTTCGTAGAAATATTGGATAAGTGCTAATTCTGAAATTTGGTGGTATGGGCAGCTTGCACATAATCGCTTGAATCTCTCCCAGTATTCGTGTAAAGTTTCTCCGGTAAACTGTCGAATCCCATATATTTCTTTTCGAATGTTTGCGGCACGAGACGCGGGAAAGAATTTTTCGAGGAATTGCTTCTTTAGCTCAGCCCATGTATTTATAGAGCCAGAGGGCAAATAGTACAACCAATCTTTCGCAAGATCGGCCAGTGAGAAAGGAAAAGCACGAAGACTGATTTGGTCTTCGCTTACGCCACTAGGCTTCATGGTTGAGCAAACCATGTGGAACTCCTTCAAGTGTTTGTGTGGATCCTCACCTGCGTTACCATGAAAAGTAGGAAGTAAATGAATTAAACCAGATTTTAATTCAAAAGGTGTTTGAGGAATTGGAAATTCAATGCAAGTGGCTGCTGGTGAACATCTGGAGTAGCCATATCCCTCAAGGTCAGAGGACTGGTTGTTGTTGCTGTTCATTTTCCATATCGCTTGATGAAAATTCCTCATCTGACGTAGCGTCGGATTTTGAGATTTTCAATTTGTCCTTTTCGCTCTTTGCCTTCTGATTTGCTCGTGCAGTCTTCTCTATCTCTGGATCAAAGATTAGAATACCAGTACGAGAAGAACGGGGCATAAGCTTGAAAAATAATAACAATAATGATAATCGAATTAAAAGTAGATTAAACCATTAGACACCACCTTCCCCGGCAACGGCGCCAAAATTTGGTCGCGTCGAAAACGGCCAAAAATAATATTAATCACCTTATTCACTCACTAAATACTAGTATAGCGAAAGTAGGGATCGTCTCCACAGGGAAAATGGTTGATTTATTTCTAATTTCAAACTCGATCAATAATAATAATAATAATAATAATAATAATAATAATAATGATATTAAGGGGGGTTTTGATGATAATGTTTTTAATGCAATAACGAGAAATAAAAATATCGAGACTAACGATAATAAATAATAGTCGAAGGAATTATCGTCCACGTAGATTTATTTAACTGATCATCGATTTAATAAAATATTATGTCAACGCAAGCATAATCGGTTATAGTTATCGACGAACGCCTAATAACCAATCTTTTCTTACTTTCTTGGTAATTAAGAGACGCTCTATAATTACTTCCCTAATCGAAAAATAATCTCCGGGACGCCCTGCAAGATTTAAGATTCCGACAGCGTTAAATACGAAAAAGACCCGATTATTGATTAATAAACTCGGACGCCGGTTTATTAAAATCAAATCGTTTAACCTTACAATATAACTTACACTTACCGTAGGTAGAGAAGTTGAATATTATTTGCTACTTATTAAAACAAACAAACAATTACGGATTTGTTGTTTTAATTAGCTATTATTTACCTAGATCTCATAAACATTGGCCACTGTTTATTTAACCTACGCTCATCGATATAATTAATTCAAAGGTAAACGAATACTCACGCTTTCACGAATGGGCTCGTTGAATCTCAAAGTTCATAAAAATCTAGGCTTCGAATAATCCTCCGACTACGAGAAATTTAGCTATAAGACATGTTAAAGTACATATAGAACTAATCGGGATATGAAATAATAAAATTGAGTTCGGCCTTGTTTATTGAGTTTCCTTAACAATATGTTTTACCATACTCAACTCCTAAATAAGTATGTATATGAAGATATTTTCTAATTGCTACCTAAACCATAAGTATAATATAATAAACCAAGGAAATTAACAATTAGCCTTATGAAAGTAGGAAACAAACCATCGAACACTTGTATTACTGAAACCAGCTAATATTTCCAAGCTATGAGCCACAAGGATTATAAAATAAGAACATGCTTAATTAAACAAACCCAAGGACGAGCAACATACTGGGAAATGAAAATAATGATAATAAAGCTGTGAAAAATTATCCTTAACTCTCATCAAACGCGAGGTATCTGCTGCAGTTTTAATTTCTTACCTCTGCTCGCCTCGTGCCTTGTCTGAATTATGTGCGGTCTTCTAAGCGGCAAGGCTTCGTCGTCTCCTTCGAGCCTGACTTGTATGAGAATATGTGTAGGTGTGTCTCCCCTTTGATGCTTGGTCTGACCGTATAAATAGGTGTCCATCTTTCCACTTATGAACGACAACTCCATTTTTTTCATAGATGTGTTGGGTTCTTTTTCCATTTCCCACTCGAAACAAAAGAGCTGAAATCACCTTCTCTGTTGCACCTTCGAAGTTCATAGGACAAAGATGTTTCTTGGTTGGCTTTTGTCTGTTTGAACCTCCGATGTCTTCTTTTTTTCTCCATATAGAATAAACTGAAGTGTGAAATATGCCTAAGAGGGGGGGGGGGTGATTAGGCTACAAAAAAAATTGGCTTGTTCTTCTTTGAAAAATATTTTCTTTAAGAAGATATGCAGAGTGTGTTATGTCCTGAAATCAGTATGAGTATTGATGTTATCTCTCTAACCCTGTTTCAAAATATCACGTTAGTTTCAGAAATGGTTGCTACGATATCACCTAGATATTAGCGCGTGTTCCGGGTTTGTCTCACAGTAAAGTAAATAGCAGAAAGTAAAGTGAGACGAGATTTTTATAAAGGTTATATCCCCAACTGGGTTTAATCCTGTCCTTGGGGTGTTATCTCCCCAAGAGTTCCAATCAATCACTAGGTATTACCGGTTATGGTTACAAAATATTGACCCTTACACAACCGAAGCGCTTTGGAAACTAGACCTCACCTAGGCTATCGCACGCCAAGTTTCGATCCACGTCGTTAACCCAGGAAACCTATTCCCCGACTGGATGCAGCTTGCTACCGAAGGGCCACCGAATCCACCAAATTCGGCCCTCCACGTGCGAAAGACTCCAACCGCGCTCCTTTGTGCGTTCAACGTGCCCGCAGACACAAACACGTCCGAAGACAAGGGTTTTAGGGTAGGGTGATACTAAAGATCGCTCAAAGAGTACAGATTCGCAAATTAAGACTCAACCACAAACTACGAATGAATCGCAAATTTCGCTCAGAACTCTAAGGGATTCGTTTGCTTGTGTGTTCGTGTGTGTACCCTTCAAAGTGAAGTGTCTCCTTCTATATAGTCCATATCGCTTCTACACTTCACAAGGAAAGTTAAGCACAGAATATGCCAAGATAAAGCTCATAATCACGTGCATTAATCAACCAATCATGCCAAGAATAAACCAATTAAGCTCAACGGTCATGCATGATCACTACCATAAATACCACAGATTAACATTCATTCCGCAGTAATCTCATCTATTCGTCAGCATATTCCATATATATTCCACTCAGCATATTTTCAACGGTAAGCTCAATCAATGATTTCTTTCCCAAAATATGATAGCCAATTCGCACAGAGAAAGATTTGATCTACTGAGTATAATGTAAAGCATACTTTCCATGTATGGTGATCTCATCCGATTTCAGCAATTCCATAAATAGACTCAATCAGCATCTTACCACATATAAGCCCAATCAATTAATCACTTTCCATAATATAATTCTAAGTCGCACAAGGAAAGCAAGATCATGATCACTGATTTAAGAGTCACATAATATCGCACTCAACGGATATATCATTGATATTCTTTCCTAAAATCAATCACATTTCAGCTCAATCAGATATCTTTTCCAAATATACAGCATAGTCATTCGTATCCGGGTGATCACATCGATATTATTTCCTAAAATAACTCAAATCTCGCAGACAGTTTGCATTTCACTTAACATGATATATTTTCCATATATAGCACGCAACGAGATTCCATTCATACGAAAACGTTCATAACCAGGTGATCACATAGATATTCCAGTTCAGCTTAAGATCACACAAATTCGATTTTCTTATTAGTTCAATCACATTTAAGCACTTAATCGAACATTTTCACATACTTAAACATCACATAACATGCATATCGAGTTCTCTAATTTGTACCCCCCAATTTACATAATCATTTGGACAAAAAGGTCTACAATAACAATAAAGCACCAACATGTTTTCTCTTGTCAGCTTGATTGTCGCTCAGTACAAAAAAATGCTCTTGTCTTCTTCTCTTTATTGTCCAAGTCCTATTTGTCAAAGCACCACTGCGCTATGATATGCAAAACACGCTCACCAACAATTGAGGGTCCCTTTAGCTTTTTTTAATTGTGTATGTAGTAGTGAGGGTCTCTTTAAACTGTGTTGGTAGGATTTATTCTTGGTTGGTTTTTAGTAAAATGGTTCGAATAGGCTGAAATTGGATCAAAGTCTGTAAATCATCGCATGATAATTATTGATCTGTCCAAATATTCATTTCTGAACGATTTTCCTCGAGTATCTGTAAAATCAATAAGTATTGCGTAAGTGTAAGATACTGAGCAAATTTGAATAAATAACGTCTGATAAAACATGTTTACGGATGCAAATTATATTTTATCAAGCATCCAAATATATATTCTTTAATTGAAAGTTATTATTAATGGTGTTATTAATTATTGGACAGTGAAAGAAATAAAGAAAAAAGAAAATAGGTGTGGGTCCAACAGGCAACAAAAGTATGTACAAATTAGATTATCAAAAGAAATTACCGATCCAACCGGTAATTTGACACATAAGTGCAGTATAGGAAGATAACCCTAATTGGTTGTGAGATAATCAAAAGTTGGGTTTAATATAAGAATATACACGGAAAGGATGGATTATTATGGGACACTTTCACTTAAATCCCTATTTGCAAACTTTCACATAACTCCCCAGTCAGAGAAAAATATCACTTAACTCTCCGATTCACTGTTCGTACATTTTTTCGTTTCGGTTCCGTTCACCGGGTAAATAAAGCGAACCGAACGGAATTTTATTTCGGTTATCAAATGAGAACCAAATACGAACTGAAATTTTTTGGATAGAGATAAGAGAGAAAATTGACCCGTATAGAGGAAAATAATAACTTTTTCTTTTGAAGAACTTTTCCAATTTTTTAGATTGATTGAGGTGAGTTTTGCTTTGAAATGCGAGGAAATTGGATTATTAATTTGATGTTGCATTAATTGCTATAGTTAATGACAAACAAAAATAGGAAAATATTATTTTCATCCAAACACTGCAATTGGGTTCAAACTTAATAACAAGTTGTTATTAACAACGAGTTAAATAAAACATTTACGCCTCGCCTTATATAAGCTTCCCACTCATACTCTATTAACCTTTAGTTGTCCCTCATAGGTGTTCATTCGGTAATAACCGAACCTTACCGAAAGTTTGGTTCAAGGATTTTATAATCGAAAGTTCGTTTACTGAATTTTTTCTCGGTCGGTTCGGTTAACCGACCAAAAAACAGAATTTTAATAAACAAATAAAAAATAAAATATATTAATATTATATATTATCATATATATTTGCATAAAATTTAATTTTTACCTCATATTTTCCTATTTTGTTAATTGTTTCATCATATAAATATATATATCATATATATTTGTATGAATTTTCGATTGACCTATTATTTTTCATAATTTATTAAATATGGTGGATATATTATTAATATAAGACATATAATAATATATCATTATATATTTTAGGGGAAACTTCACTTAACTCCCTATTAGGCAAACTTTCTAGGGTCAATTCCGAAATCAGGCGCCATTAAGGGTTTGATTTCGAATTCAGGCCCTATTTGAGAATTTTTTAGGTTAAAGGACCCATTTTGTGTGGTGTTAAAATATATCACTTAACTCCCCGATTTGCTGTTTGTACAGTTTACTGTACCTTTCTATGTTTGTATTTGAAGATATAAATATGCCTAAGAGGGGGGGGAGGTGAATTAGGCTTATAAATTTTATGCTTCTTTTCACAAAGTGTAGTGACTTAGATATGCCTACTGATGCTTGTGATGAGTATGCCTGATATATCCTAGTAACGTCGGATGTGCGTCGGGTCTGTCTCACAGCGATAAAGAATAACTGAAAGTAATGCGAGATAGGATTTTTATAGAGGTTATATCCCCAACTGGGGTTTACTCCTCTCCTTGGGATTTGCTTCCAAGAGTTTAACCAATCACTATAATGCACCGTAGCTGGATACAAAACTGATTGGCTTGGCCCAATACGCAACCGAAACAAGTCGAACACTAGCCACTACTAGTTACCACACGCCGAGTTTCGTTCCTCGGAATCTCCTGATTCCGACAGACACAGCTCGCTACCGAAGGGCCCCCGGAAACTCGTCCTTCCCTTCACGTGTGCGTAAACGTCGACCTTGCCTCCTTGGTATTGCTCACGTCCGAAGACAGAATATATGGAGGGATGATGGAATATCAGATGAATCACTCGCTCAGTGATGGATACGCAAGTTAACGCTCAATAAGGCAGAAAGCTATCGCAAATAAGAACTCAGGAATCTCTCTGTCTGTTTCTGCTCAAGAATTTCTCGTAGGCTTATACTCACAAATTCTAAGTACCTCGAAATTCTGAAGTGTAGCTCATATATAATCCTTTTCAATCAACACTTCACATGGAAAAATCATATCATATAATAATTACCAAATCAAGCATAGTTTCCATGCAATTTTCGAGTCAATCATACCATATAAATCATGCTGTTTAATAAATCTTCACAACGGTCATAAGCACGTTACAGCATGATTATTTTCCATGTAAGAGCTCATTTAAGCATGAATATATTCCACATAAAGATTCAAATTCGTACGCATGCATATTCAGTCAATTCGCATATATTCACTATGTCAGAACTTTCCATAAGTGATTCCCTGCTTTCTGTTTCTGGTATAAATCAATCAAGATTAACTTTCCAAACATAGCACATGAGATAGCATCACATAAGCACGTTTTCCATGTATAGCTCATAGTATTAGATCAATACATTTACCATGTTTAGCATGCAAATCAGATCAGAGCATATTTCATTCGATTTATCAATCATGGCAGAACTTTCCTTATTTCAGAGATCACATCCGTTTACAGCATATACCTATATAATAGCATCTTATCCACAAAGTCAATCAAATCAAATCTTCCTTAAATATAATATCCAATCAGCATAAGGAAAGATATCAATTTAATATTTCACATTAAATTCAGTGGAAAGTATACACATAATCGTAGATGTGATTTTCGTCAGGAATAACAGACTTTGAACAGATATATCACTTTTCATATATAAACAGCATATTTTCCTTTTATAACTCAGTAGGATATCTCATGCATTATTTCCATATATAGCACACTACGATATATCCTATAACATGGGCTGTCTGTAACATGCAATCACTTAGTTTCACCAAAACATCACAGAATCACATGCGAATCAAATATTCAACACTTTAATCAATTAAAGCTCATAATCAATGCATGGTCGAATATTTTCATGAACTTAGACGTTATATTAATCACAAATCGAATTGCTTAATTTATAGACCTAACGTCATTACAATTACATCGTTCATCAAAACTCTCTAACATGTATGGACCAAAAAGGTCAACAGTATTGTGTACCACAACACGTTGCTATAATGTACAGTAAATGTGTTGTTACGGCGTACCTTAAAAGTGATGTTGGTGTACCATTTTCTCAATGTATGATGTACCACAATACGTTGATATAGTGTACCAAATGTGTTGTACCAAATAGTAAATCGGGGAGTTTAAGTGGTATATTTCTCTGACAGGGGAGTTATGTGATAGCAAGTTTGCAAATAGGGATATTAGTGAAAGTTCCCCTATATTTTTATATAATAATATCTATGTATATGAAAGCAAAAAAATTAGAATTTGGTTTTCGGCTCGGTTCGGTTTACCGAGTTAGTGAACCGAACCGAACCAAATTTTATTTCGGTTGAGAAACGAATACCGAACCGAATTTTTGGTTCGGCATTCGGTACTAACCGAAACTTCGGGTTCGGTCTTTTAACCGACATTGAAACACCCCTAATTCCCCATCTCGACAGCACCAGCAGTGGCCGGATAATCCACCTCCATCATGACCCTCGACCAGAACTAGTGGTTCTTTCACACGACCCTCTCTTCGATCTAAATATTCTTCGCCTCCGGCAAGAAAAAGTGGACGAAGATGGTCATAACAGCACAAAGAAACCAATGAGAAAGAACAACCCTAACTTCAAGTGGCAGAGCATGGCCAGGAATTTCAGCAACACCAGGAAGTTGACAATCATGCTCACACACACGTTGAGCGACTGGGCTGCCGACCAGATCCCTAAGGAAAGATCTCGCTTGGCACCAACAACCCTCGCGGGCCTCACGACCAGGTGTATCCAGCAAATACAATGTAACCTGATGTAAAAAGAAAACAGCCTAATATTAAAACCAGATCACAAACAAACTATGTTGTAAAAAAAAGAAGTAAAGTTGATTGATTATCAGTATGAGATTTTACACCTAACTGATGAAACCAAAACCAAAACCCACAAGAATACGGCCAATGATCAACATCGCAACGTTCTTAGCCCAGTCCAAGCATTGGCGATAGCCCCAATGCAGTAGTGCACACCACCGAGCAACATAGAAAGCTTCCGACCGAGAAACTCCGACCGAATATAATCGTAATCGTCGAAGCAGTGATGGAAGAACACAGCGCAACCAGGTAAAGGATGCCGTTAACAGCGTATCACTGTTAAACTTGCAGTACCGATTCATGCGTCGGCCTTCTGCTTTTTGTAGGCGGAAGGAAAGAGGCGAGTCCATCGACGTAACACTGCCTTCAAAATCCCAAACGTATGCATTTATGTTGAGAAAGTAATCCATATTTGCAAAACCGATGAAATTGGGGGACGTTTTCGTCGTCGTCGATAACTTGGCCGACGGTTTCTCTACGTCGGTGGGAGAGGATGAGAAGCCATGCTCGAACGGCGGCGACGGTGGTTTGTTCATTGTTGTACTGTTGTAAAGGTTTTTTTTCTCTTTGGTTATAAGTTGTATATTATTATGTATGTATACATATATATAGAAGAGATGATGAGATTAGATGAGTGAGAAGCAAATCAAGGAGGATTCTTGGTATAAGGTGAGGAGGGAAAAGTACGGTTTTATATATTGAATGTTATATTAATTATTGAATTCTATTAACTTAATTAGTGATGTAAGGCGTAACTTTGACTAAATACATTTGGGAGTCTAAAAAGATTGGCATGCAAGTGGTAGTATGAACTTTTTCAACTTGGTTAGTTAATGATATGACTTTTACATTCAATCCACATTATGTTATAGGGTTTTTCTGATTTTTAGATATGTCTCCTATATGATGGGGCAACATCGTGGCGCGGGATTGCAAAGTACTATCACAAATAAAAACTTTTTATTATTCTTAATATGAGTTTATTATTATCTATTCGTGTTGAAACAAGGTCTCAATTTCAATAATATATATATATATATGAGAGTAGGGGGTAACACGAGGAAAATTAGATTAAATTGTTATATGAATTAATTGCAATATGTTGTTGCTTCAGGCAATTACAAATAGTGGTTAGCATTATCATCAAAAAAATTCATTAGCATTATATTTTTCATCTAATTACATTTTTGTGACGAACTTAAATCTTAGAGCCCAAGCTCCACCAATGCGCTCGTTTACTCGAATCTTAACACTATATTAAAAAAGTAAAATAGATCTAAAAATATCTTAACATTAAAGTAGCTCAAAGCTCGATGTTTATAAATATATTTTTTAAAAATTAAAACATAAAAGCTCACGAGCTTTTGTACAGTTACGATTTTTCTAGCTGTTCATCTCAAGCTCGTTGGATATAAATGGGTTTTCAACCGAAAGAAAAATGAAACGGTGAGATTGTGAGATACAAAACACGACTTGTTTCTCAAGCTTTTCACAACGACCTGGTATGACTATGAGGATATGTATTTTCATGTGGTGAAAATAACTAATTTTCGTATTTAATAGGTCTGACAGTATCCGAAGAACTCGATATGCGCCTTATGGATGTAGTGACAGCTTATTTGTATGAATCATTGACATTGACTATAGCTGAAAGTTTGGGCTGAGCCCGTATGATGGCCCACCGGCCTGAAAAAAATAAAGCAAGCTGGGCCTAATATTTAAGCCCGAAATAGGGTCGGGCCTTTGTCGCGGAGGGATAAGTAGCGTCTTTATATATGGAACGTTATATTAATTTTTGAATTCTATTAACATAAGTAGTGATATAAGGATAAACTTTGACTACATACATATGGGAGTCTGAAAAGATTGGAAATGCAAGTTCATAGTATAATCTTTTTCAACTTGATTAATTATGACATGACTTAAAAGTCAATGCACATTATGATATATATATATATATATATTATAGTTTAATTTTCTGATCTATAGATTGTCCAGATATGATGGGACAACACCGTGATGTGGGGATTGCAAAGTACTATTTTTATCCCGTATAATTATTTTGATAGTTGTATTATATATAGTTGTTGATTTGCTGAATTGTGTTAATCAAAGGTTATATACTCATCCGATCAGGGATTTCAATTTAATATTCTATTTATATTGTTAAAGGTTGCATTCACATGAAGTAAGGTTTTCTAACAAAAATTTGTGAATTCTCTTTTGAATGTAAGATTCAAGAAATTTTTGGTAAAGGGTTATCGAGACTTTATTTATTATTGCGTTCTATTTCTAGAGAAGTATCTAATACTATTTACTGAATCGGATTGCATGACCAATCTTGATAAGAAAGTAGCACGGATGGTTTAAGTTTTTTATACTGCTTAGTAATGCATTTGTGAAGTTGCTATATGATGCAACATATTAATTAATAATATTTATTGCCGTAGCACATAATTATATTGTAATACTGATCGACTTCCAATGTAAGACTAATTTGCAACATCATCGATATCATCACATATACTCGCAACAAACACTAACATATTTTATTTATTAACAGTATGCGGGCCTGACCCTTTGAGTTTATTGAAGTACAATAAACTTATTGTAAACAAACAAAAATATATTTAGAAAAATATGGACGGACCGGGCCTGCCCATTCCTAATTTAGAGGGCCGAAGGATTCTAGGTCCGTGCCTGCAAAGCCATGGGTCGGGCCTACTTGGCCGAGCCCATTGGGCCTAATATTTTTATCTTTTAAATTTTTATTATATAAAAAACTTTATTAGTTCACTTTAATTATAATTATACCTAATAATTTTAGAAAAATAATTCTAAAAAATATATATTATAAAATTAAATTTTTGTAACGTATTATATAAACACGTATCAGGAAAATATATAAAATAGCAAAATACTAACGAGCCGATGGTGATGATCTGGGCTGGACCACCCCACCCAGTGCAGTACAGCACACCACGGAGAACATACATAACCTCCGCCGAAGATCCTCGTAATCGTTGAAGCAACGATGGAAAAACACAGCGCAATCAGGTAATTGATGACGTGAACGGCGTCAGCGTATCGCTGTCGAACTTGCAGTATTGATTCGATGAAGTGTCGACCTTCTGCTTTTTGTAGACGAGGGAAGAGCCAAGAACGAGTCCATCGACGTAACACTGCTTCAAAATCCCAAACAACACAACACACATATATATATATAATATTATATATATATGTCCATATAGAGATTTGCTATGTTGTCCACCTACCGTGAGCAACCACCGTGAGCACCATAAGTAAATCTCTCATTTTTTTTTGCATTTTTCAATTCCCAACGTCGCCAACACCTCCGTAGACACCTTATGTGAGCACCTTATATGGATACCTGCTAATTTGACACCGATTCGTACCAAATCAGCATGCACTTCAACATCAAATGTGATGTGGCATTAATCAACACATCTTAGGTGTCACATATCGACACATATGATGCTGAATACCATGTTCACGTCTGAATGATATGGTGCTCACCTTATGTGAGCACCTTATATGGGCACCTGCTAATTTGGCACCGATTCGTGTCAAATCAGCATGCCACTTCACATCAAATGTGATGTGACTTATCAACACATCTTAGGTGTCACAGATCGACACATATGGTGCTGATGTGCCATGTTTACGTGGTTATATTACGGCAACACAACAAGTGCCACATATGTATATATAATATATATTATAATATAATTTCTGATTTTTAGATATGTCTCTTATATTATTCTAATATTATATTATTATCTACCTCAATTTCAAACATATATTTATGGGAGTAGGGAGGTACGCGAGGGGAAAATGTTATTTTAATTGTGCTTTTGCTTCACGCAATTACAATAAGTGCTTAGCATTATTATCAAAAAAGATTGTTCTTTCTTTTAGCATTATATTTTTCATCTAATTACATTTTTTTCTTGACGAACTTAAACCCTCTTTGGCTGTTCAGCTCAAGCTCGTTCGATATAAATGGATTTCATCTGAAACAAAATGGAA
>JAPQWV010004741.1:0-26927 GCA_027422505.1 Craterostigma plantagineum
AAATCGCCAGTATGGTACAAGACCACCGCTAGAAGGCTGTAAGCACTAGCAGTTGTACGATGATAAGGTCCACAAACTGCTATCATCTTTGTCAGAGCCTTCAGTTTCAAACAAGTCAGAACTTGAGTCATGTGATATGAAAAGGGAATATGCTGAATCTTACTTAAATCTTTTGGTGAAGACGGTGGAATACTAAATTATATAAACTTTATTGATAACGAAAAGGACGACACGACGACAAAGACGATAGATAACTAATCCGAGAGTTCAAGAACCAAGAACTCCGGCCCTCAATCCGATAGTCAAAAGACTACGGCCCTCAAATATCAAAACCTAGACTAGAAAGTAATATTAGAGATCCCTCTCCTTTTATAGGAGAAAACCTCCCTAAAATATCTCTCTACTACTTAGTCAAATTCCTAATAACTCTCTCTACTAATTCAAATTCAAACTACTAATTAACTAATTATAATAATTATAATAAATATAATATTCTAACAGAATGATTATCACTTTATATTTGTATCAAGTCTCAAATTCAATCTTTTCTTTTTCTCTTCGAATTTGCAATCGTTTGGATTCGGTTCAAGACCTTTATGGCCAAAACTAGTATTATGCCAAATAGCCATCTTTTTATTTCCAACAAAAAGAATAGAGAACAGATTTCAGTACCTTTGTCCCATAGTTTACAGCATCTTCAAGCTTTCCTTCGTCCAGTGCGATCTTCGATGACTCAAGTAGATTTCTCCCATCAGCAGAAGAGCATACAACATGCTATAGAATCATTGATGATGACCTTTTAGCGGGATTCATCAGAATCAAGTTTTATAAAAGCAATGATAACTTCAGTGATAAGTAGCTACTATACTACCTTGCAGACGGGCACAATGCTGATGATGTCAGTCTTCTTGAAAGGGGTGGAGCTCTCCAAGTCATAGTCCTTAGGAACCAATTCTAATCCAACCTGAAGGCATAGAAATTCAAAAATTAAAATTTGGACTGTTCGGAGAACCTAATTTCCAGAAACTACAGTTGAAAGACCAAAAAGTTAATTTGTTAGAGATGTATATATAAGATTTGTTTTCTGAAATATACCTTGTGGCAAAGTCCCCTGAGAATCGACAACTTCCTCAAATGTTGGAATTCATCTTTCAATTTCCAACCAAATCTTTTCTCTAGAAATACCCTAAGCCACTGTAATCTGAGAGAAGATGAGTTGTCTGCATCATTGCTATCCACATTGCAAGTCCCAAGTAAAAAGTTCAATGTAGCAGCAATGGCGGAAGACATGTCATTGATGCTTTCAATTGAAGATATAACAGCTCGAAGTAGATGCTTAAAAGCCCGTGTGACCATTTCATGTATACAGAGAGACTGTATATGAGGAAGTTTATTGGCAAGTTCAACCTGGTTTTAAACAATTATATATTAGTTCCAACGCCAAAACGCCAAAAAAAATCAGCACTTTAAGAGACATGCTTATAACCTACCACGCGACCTAAAGAGTGCATCTGCAATCCTCTTAGATGCATGAAATCAGTCAATGTACGGCCATCGACTGGAGACAGTTCAAGAGATGCAAAGTCTGTAACCTGGAAGGCAGTTGAATAAATAGAGTAACTATGGTTCCTGATTATTAATAATTTGTTTTGAGTGGATAATGAATAATTTAATGAAAGAATTTATTCGAGAGTAGAATTAGACATTTAATAGAGATTTTCATAAGTAATCATAGACAAGGCTTCCATGTCATTCTGTATTATTAAGTATATCAAATTAAGAACGAGAAAAACATATAGACCTTTTATAAACAGTAGAAAAGAGGTGGTAATGAAACTTTACCAGCTTAGGCAAAGCAACATCTTCATAATATTCATGCGCCATCTTGACCAGCTGATCCACTGACTGCACATTCCATCAGTCGATGTACACATTAAATGTGAACAGTGTATCTTACGAAATGAAACAGAGCAGTTTTTCTTTTCTAACTTCCACTCACTTTTAGCAACATCTTTTAAGATAGCGTACCTTGGTGTGGAGACCACTCTTAGTTTCTTTTAAGCGCATGAAAACATCTTTAGGAATATGTTTCAACAAGTCGAAGGTACTATCGCTTTCTGCACTTGAACTGGTAGATTCAGCATCGGGTTCATCATCATTCCCATTTGAATCCGTCACTTTCTTTTCCCTTTTCTTCAGCATCTTAAATTGTTTACCAAGTCCTCTGACTACAGGTTCAGGATTATCATCATCTTTGGAGCAACTCTTATTTTCAGGATTCTCCAGCTTTTGGAGATGCTGCACCCAACAAGACCCAAGTTCCCATCTGATACAACTTTGTGTTGCAGGAGGAGTATCCTGGAGCTTCTTCAAATTATCTGTTATTACATTCTGGACCAGCGATGTGAGAGTTTCATAGTCTCCCAAATCGGACTGAGAACTTTGACCATGAACAGACGATTCAGGAGGTGCCTCGTGCAGCATTATTCTTAAACTGCAAAACGTGACCCAACCAACGGTTAACATATGACCACATATTCATAAAATAGTCACCAACATTTACAAATTTGGTGTGGTAGAGACTATGGACGTTCAAATATATAAATAAGAGTGAACCAAAATATCATGATTCTACATGTGACAAGTTTTACATAGCTACGAACCTTGATTTAAGTAATTTACGAAAGGAATAAACGTATTAAACCTGTTAATATTAAGCGCGTTAGCTCCCCCATCGGGCTGGTCTTCAATATCGATGTCTTGTAAAAGGCTTTTTCCCTTCTTTATGTCCCCAACAACCTTAACGGTTGCAGTGTACCCACAATGTCTCACAACGACAACTCCCAGAGAAGATGTATCCTGCAAGAGAACATCTAATAATGTCATTGCCCAGCTTGAACTTTCCATGAATGTGGTTATAGTTAAATGACCCTCAAAGCACATGATCTTCATTCATAGATAGATGGCAGTTTCAGAAGCTATAGCACCGTGAAGTTGGTTACTTACATGTACTATAACACTTTCATCAGCGGTGACTCCTTTAAGTATATTCCTCTGAGAAACTTCCTCGACAGATTCATTAGTGCTTTTACTCCCAAAAATCTTTACGACCTTTTTCAGGCTTGCATCTGCATCATCTTTTCTAACCGTAATCAAAAGGTCTCCAATGCGACTCTCATGCCCAATCAAGCCCGGGGAGACTTTAAACTCAGTTTTTGAAGCAGAATCCATTGCCTTCTTTATGGCTGAAACAGCTTTAAATACAGATACATCCAGAAAAAGATTATGAACCAAAAATGCTTTTCTATCTCTAATAACCCTTTCTTCTTCAGTGTTGCTAGGCATGTTCGCCAATATTTCAAAATACGTAGCCCAAGGCCTGCGGTCATATTCTCCTAATCTTCCTTGGCCTCCACCATTTCCTCCCCCGTGGTCATGAGAAATATAAATTTAGGCCCACTGAAAAGCTTCACCTTGTTGTGCTCAATAAAAGCCTTCATCAAAGATGTATAAGCCTGCACGGAGATTAATAGGTTCTTAAAGGTATTATGGTAGAAATTTTAGAGGACGTGTACAAACTGGAAACATCCGAAACTAGGGTGGTTCGTGAAAAGAAATGAAACTGAACTTGTATGCATTCCCTACACTACTCCGAGGCCTCTTCAATCGTAACTCGTGCTGTAACTTCCATTTCAAAAAGCATATAATATGCATCTATTTCAATGTAAAATACTGGATGTGAATGATCCAGACAATTCTATATGTACTACAAGATCGAGAAACAAAATGCCAAATCAAATCCTCACATTGGCAAAAGCTTGACTCTGTTGTTGCAGAAGATCCACCAAAGAATGGCTCTGCAAGAACTGCTTGCCTAAAGTATAGAACCCCTTCGACGATGCCATTACTTGTACTGTCTTCCCATTGCATATCTTAATCTGCAACATCACATAACACTCGGCTTACTACCACCAGTTCACATTTGAAATTACGCCGATACAGAACAGAATGATACGAAGCACTTCAACCTCATCATGTCCAAAAGCCAAGTTCTCATGGCAATTGACATAAAAATGGGTAATCCCCTATATGTTTCGCCCGGAAATATGTGACATGGTAATAACATTATTCCAGAAAGATTCTAATCCCCGACAGGATGATTCTTATAGCTCAAAATTATGAAAAACAGAACAAAAAAAGAAAATATATTAATCAACCTGCATTTCGAAGTAGTCACCCTCTCGTCGCGTTTCTCCTGCTCTAGCCTCGACTTTCTTCAACTCTTCAAGCATCATCAAAAGATAAATAAAATAAACAAATACATGAAATGAAAAGATAGAAACAAACCGAACAGAGATGGTAAAAAGGAGAGGAAAAATATGACTAACGTAGTATGGGTGCAGTTATTTGAGCTAACGAGAAGAACTCGTAGAAGTCCGACAGCTTCGGAACCGGATGAATCGCGACCATGCCGTAGCTCTCCGATATCGGCGGCGGCGGCGCATGGTTGTCACGAGACGCCGCTGCGGCGGAGCTGTGGTGGACTCTCTTGCTCTTTTTCGGCCGAGCCTCAGCTCCGGCGAGTGATTTCGCCTTGGAGAAGCGCGTGGTGCACGCGACGATGTCGAGGAGCCTCCGCACGTGCGAGAGCGCACGTGACTCCTCCAAGTAGTCCTCTGTGGACAAGCAGGGGCATTTTTGTTATTATCGTAAAAAAGAGGGTCTTTATAAGTTATCAATAGTTTACAGCGACTTGTGTGGTTATCTTATTTTATGTAGTATGCTCCACCATGTGATATTGACCCAATTTTACATATTACTATCTGTCCAAGTCCAAAACGTGCTCTATTATCAAGTTATACTACGAGTTATTTATACATAAGTACCTATTTGGATAAAAACTTGTAATTTAGTACCGTGTCAGAATTTTTTATATGTAGGTACCTAACAGAATAATTTTTTTGCACATAGGTACTCGATCCTCGCAGGTATACAACACATTTGGGTACCCTATACCAACACATTGGAGTACCCTATATAACAGACGTATGCTACATTTAGTACGCCCTATGTAACACACAAGTATGTCGTAGATACGACGTATGCTACATTTAGGTACCCTATATCAACGTGTTATGGTACGCAATAGACACACAGGAAGGTACGTCATGACTAAAGAAACTGGTAAAAATTAACTCGGGTACCTATCTGTAAAATTTTCTGACATGGTACATATGTGTAAAAATTTTATTCAATTGGGTATTTATGTGTAGATGTATCTTATACTAATCCCTTATTTATAACCCCAAATACATCCTTTCGATATAAAATAATATAGGAGTAATTAGGAAGATACAACTAAATTATTAAAGTAAATAATTTTGATAAGAAAAGCTTTTGATAAAAATATAGTCTTGCTCAATTGCGTAACCTTCCTTGTCGTTGACCAAAAGTCAATGAAGGTGTCCCATGCAAAGATTTTGCAATCAACATGCGAAAAAATAGTCAAAGATAGTGATTTTAAGAAAATTAACAGTCAAGGAGGGCGACGTCGTTGGTGACCACCAAACTAAGATAAAATCAGATATTTTTATTTCAAATATACAATAAGAAATGAAGCAAACTGTATTTACGAGTCATACGTTATTATTCCAATTAATTTTATTTTTATATTTCTATTTGGCAATTGATTCATATGTCGTATTGATCGGAGGCTTACCTTGTCTTTGGTAACTAGCAGATTCTTCTATTATATATCAACCAATAATACATGAAAAAAGTGTTAATTTTTATACGTCATAAGTTAGAGTGAAATGAAAACAAGAACCATCAACTCATGTTAGTCGTCACCTATCCATTTAATTTCATATTTAGTACTAAAATGTCTTCTTTTTCTTGATGAGCCGGCCTAATTTATAATGTTGTGCGTAATCAAAATATATCCCAAAGTGTAGCATTAGCATATATAGACCATGTTTGTTATATGAAACAGATAAGATGCCATATAAGTCGCCATTAAATATTGTGTGGACAAAAATAGTGCTGTACTAGCTTGAACTTAATTACACTCAACCAAAAAAAGTAAAATAAAAATTAAATTAAATTTAAAATCGTACATACCTTCAACGATTTTCAGCAAGCAGGGCTTAAGAGTCACGACATCAACCTTGTCATTCAATTTTGGTCCTTTCACCTGTCACATATATTTCGATGCAACTTAGACATGCATACCGCAAAATGAAATGAATATATAGTGCAATTAAGCCAAAATTAGGAAAAAGAAATATTGAAAACCCAAAAATATCCAGAAATTAGGTGGCAAAAAAATTAAGAAAAATATGATAAATAATTTACCTCGTGAGAAAGAGAATATTCGGTAAGATGGCATGTATCGACATGAATAGCAAGAAGCTTTCTAACATCGAGTATCTTGTCAGTAGATATGCCCTTGAATTTTCCAGCAAAAAAAAATTGATTTTATAAGCTTGAATTAAATATATATGTATATATATAAATATAAATGATTTTCTTGATTTCATTAAAACACCACCTTAAGAACGATTTGAGTTTCGTAAGGAGTGACTACGGTTATGTCAACAACACTCGGCACTACTGCAGTAGACGAACAAGTATCACAAAATATGAAAATTCACATCAAGAGAAATGATAAATGATGAATAATAATTACTAATAAAATAAAAATTCGACCTTTCTCTTCTTTCTTCTTCTTCTCATGAGTCTTAGCTTTGTTCCCCTTTCCCTTGGTTGACCTCGGAGCCATTCTTGTTATTCTCGATATCTTCGACCTCTCTTTTTTTTTTTTTTTTACTTTCCCTTTTTTATGAGCAAATTACAATATGGAGCTTAAAAGATATTAGTAGCCATGCAAAATTATACTTTCTTCTAAGAAAGAGGAAGGGAAGAAGTAATAAAAGGAGATAGAGCTTTTCGAAGCTATATATTGCGTTGAGGTAATCGATGATAGGAAAAGTGTGTTTTATGTGTAAGAAATCTTGTGAAGTGTTTTATGGGTCAAGAGGGAGAGGATAAGATAAGGGGAGTTTTTGCCTCTTTGATGTTTGAGGATTTTAGCCAAGTGAATTATGGCCTCTCCTTCCCTATACTTCTCTCTCTCTCTCTCTCTCTCTCTCTCTCTCTCTCTCTCTCTCTCTCTCTCTCTCTCTCTCTAGCGAGGGAGGGTATTTGTACAAGAAACATGTGAAGGCCATTTCCGAAGAGGGTTTTAGAACACAAACAAGAATTGGTGGGCTTGGGCGGAGGTGACCGTTGGTTTCTTGCCACGTGGCATTTGGATTTTGGTTCTTTGTTTTTATTTTATTTAATTGTTCGACGTATCTTTTCTTTCATTGTTACGCAGAATGATAGTTTGGTCATTGGTGTGTGGGTTGTTTTGAGACTTCAATCTTTTTCGGCCTGTTTTCAATTGATATTTGGTGTATTTTGATTCTTGAGAGTTCAATTATTTTCTTCGGCCTATCATCAATTAATATCCGGTGTATTTAATCTTCCTTGCATATTACGCATTGGGCTTTAGACAAAATAATTCACTCAAAAAGTAAAAGTTATATCTAAAACTATAATAAGATGTGAAACGAGAAGCTCCTTAAGAAAGTACGTATAATAAAATTAACAATTTGCGTCAATAATTTATTCTTCAGATCCTCCCATATGGGGAGAGATATATGTCGTATATTTGTTCTGATTTTTCCATATCGAAAAGATTGACCGGTGACAACTAGGGGTGAGCACGGTGCGGTTTGGGCGGTTTCTGTAAGTTCCGGTGTTGGCGTCTGGTCGGTGGCGCTCGTAAAACTCGGACAGAGTTTCGGCTATACGTCGAAGTCGAGGCACGTACGTCGTACGCTTTCCGTAAGACGTTATTGCCCCGTATTTCAGTGCCTCGGGTTGTCGCAATACGTCCCGAAGATACAACGACTTCAAGAATTTCGAAACGTCGCACACCGTTACGAAATTATCGGGTGAATCTACTAAAGACTCGAGCCTTTCTTGCGTTTTTTATGCCTTATTATGCCTAAGGGATGTGCTGTCAACTTTCTCTAAAGTGCTGGGAGTGAATTGAGTGAACTTCTATTCTGCCAGGGGACCTATTTATACTGTCCGAAAAGCTGTAGGGATCAATTCGCGAAAAGTCATAACTTTTCAGTTTGACCTCCTTTGACTGGGCCGAATTCGTAAATAGGTGTAACTTTTGGCCAGGGGTCAATCTGGGAATAGTCACAACTCTTGGACTGATACCCAATACCCCTTCAATCAGCCACATCACCACACCCAATCAGCGCCAGATCAGCGCCACGTCAGTCCGCGTGTCAGTGACACGTCATCAGCCGCTATGTCATCATTTTTTTCGTTTTTTTTTAAATTTTTAATTGGGCTGGCTTTACTAATTAATTTCTCATTCACCCGATGTCGGTTTTAAGCAAATTAATATTCGTTAGATTCGTCTCGAAACGTAGATTCGTAATCTTTCAACGATTTCTCATTTCGACGATCGACGTCTTCTCGATTTAATAAAATCGTTTCAGCTATTCTCTTAGTGGGCCAATTACCCACACTTGGGCCCAAGGCCCATTGGGCTTAAAACCCAACAATCCCCCACATGAATGGAAATTAATGTAAATGCAATGCATGCTGACTCTTGCAAGAAAGTCCCGACGACCCATCACTGCATCAGGATAGGTAGCTTGTGGCTTTGAACCTTCCCTAGTGAAATACTATCGGATTTACTCGCTGCTCAGTGAACATGATGTCTTGAACTGGCGGCTTTTTGTCTAAACCAAGACAACAGTATACACACAGTGATGAATCTGATCTCTTTTCGATTCTCACGTTGTGTCCGTTTCGGCCGTGGACCATATCTCCGATTCATAAGTGTTTTCCATTGAAGCGGCCCCACTTCACACTTATATAGGTGACCGACTATTAGGACTTAATCCTGGAGTAGCCCGAAATACTCCACCAATTTGGTATAGTCATCATTAAAAGCATATGTGCTTACCCTAACCACACGTCATCGGGAAATTGCTTGGGCAGCTGTCGAGAATGGACTTTATTAGTTTCCAAGTATACTACTGAACTAATTACAGCTTAGTTGTCTCATTGAACCAAGTTCGTGGGATCTCCACTCATCGAGGTTGAGTTACCACTGTTTTTGTTCTTTCCTGTGTGGATTTTTAGTCCCATTCCCCTTACTGCGTTTTCTAACTGATCTCTAGCTATGCCTTTTGTGAGCGGATCCGCAATATTCTCCTTTGACTTTACATAGTCGGTGGAAATTATTCCGCTAGAGATAAGCTGTCTTACGGTGTTATGTCTCCGACGAATGTGCCGAGACTTACCGTTATACATACAGTTCTGTGCCCTGCCGATAGCTGCCATGCTATCGTAGTGAATCATAATTGGTGGCACAGGTTTGTTCCAACACGGAATATCCTCCAGAAAATTTCGAAGCCATTCTGCTTCTTCACCGGCTTTATCTAGTGCGATGAACTCCGACTCATCGTGGATCGAGCTATGCACGTTTGTTTGGAGGACTTCCAAGAAACTGCTCCTCCACCGATGGTAAATATAACCACTCGTGGATTTGGAGTCTTTACTATCAGATATTCAATTCGCATCGCAGTACCCTTCTAGTACCGCGGGATATCTGGAGTATAGTATGTCGTGATTAATAGTGTGGTTCAAATATCTTAGCACTCTTCTTAGTGCTACCCAGTGGCTACTACCCGGGTTACTCGTAAACCTACTTAGTTTACTAATTGAGTACGCTATGTCAGGTCGAGTGCAGTTAGACAAATACATCAGACTGCCAATCACCCGAGCGTATTCGAGTTGCGATACAGGCTCCCCTCTATTTTTGGCTAAGTGTACGTTAGTGTCCACAGGTGTCTTAGCCGGAGGATCATCGAAGGCGTTAAATTTCTTTAACACGCTCTCAACATAGTGAGATTGTGTAATCACAATTCCTTCGGACGTCTTAGAGACATTTATTCCCAAAATGACGTCAGCCACGCCCATATCCTTCATACTGAAATAATTTTCAGCATATTCTTTGTATTCACGATTATTTTGTGACTGCTTCCCATGATTAACATGTCGTCTACGTACCGACAGACAATCACAAACTCATTGGGTATGCCTTTTATATAAACGCATTTATCACACTCATTAATCTTAAACCCATTCGACAACATCGTCATGTCGAACTTCTCGTGCCATTGTTTCGGCGCTTGCTTAAGCCCGTAAAGTGACTTCACGAGTCGGCACACTTTATTTTCCTGCCCGGGTACAATAAACCCTTCGGGCTGCCTCATATATATTTCTTCCTCGAGTTCCCCGTTTAGAAAGGCCGTTTTCACGTCCATCTGGTGTATCTCGAGGTCATACAACGCTGCTATAGCGATCAACACCCGTATGGATGTAATCCTTGTCACGGGTGAGTAGGTATCGAAGAAATCGTACCCCTCCTTTTGGTTAAACCCTTTAGCTACTAAACGAGCTTTATATTTTTCGATTGATCCATCGGTCTTAAGCTTCCTTTTAAGGACCCATTTGCATCCTAAAGGCTTGCACCCCTTTGGGAGATCTACCAGCTCCCACGTATGGTTTTGCATTATGGACTCAATCTCGCTATTCACAGCTTCTTTCCAGAACGGAGCTTCTGGACTAGACAATGCCTCCTGCAAAGTCCGTGGTTCATCATCTAATATATAAGTTAGGAAATCAGGCCCGAATGACTTGGCCACCTTTTTACGTTTGCTTTGCCGTGGTTCCTCCTTTTCTTGAGGTGAACTCTCAACGGCATCGTGAGTTCGCTTATTATAGCTTATTTCTTTCTTTTCCTTATTTGGAAAAATATTCTCGAAGAATACAGCGTTCCTCGACTCAAATATCATCCCTTGTTCATTTCAAGGTTTTCTGATTTGTGCACTAGAATCTATATGCACTACTGTTATTAGCATATCCGATGAAAATGCAATCAACAGTCTTGGGTCCTATTTTAACCTGTTTAGGTTTAGGTACTTCGACCTTTGCTAGGCACCCCCACACTTTCAGGTAATTGTAGGACGGAGCCCTACCTTTCCATAGTTCGTATGGAGTCTTTTCTTTCTTTTTGTGTGGCACCATATTTAGAATGCGGTTTGCCGAGAGGATTGCTTCCCCCACAAGTTCTGAGGTTGCCCAGAACTGATTAACATAGCATTCATCATCTCCTTAAGAGACCTATTTTTGCGTTCAGCAACACCATTTGACTGAGGTGAATAAGGCGCAGTTGTTTGATGAATAATGCCGTGCTCTTGGCAGAATTCTTCGAACGGCGCCACGTATTCGCCTCCTCTATCACTTCGAATTATTTTAATTCTTGAGTTTAGTTGATTTTCAACTTCACTCTTATATCTTTTGAAGGCATCAAGAGCCTCGTCCTTGCCACTTAACAAGTATACGTAGCAAAATCTCGTGCAATCATCGATAAAAGTAATAAAGTACTTTTTTCCACCTCTAGTCTGCACGAACTTCAGATCACATATATCAGTATGGATTAATTCTAGAGGTGCACTACTTCTCTCAACAGAGAAGAACGGTGCCTTGGCCATTTTTGCTTCGACACAGACTTCACACTTTTGTTGTGAGTCGACTTCCATTTGTGGAAGCAGGTTTAAACTTATTAACTTTTTTTATTTTGTTTAAACCCACGTGTCCTAATCTATGATGCCATAAATTGGAACACTCAACCAAGTAAGATGAACTTTCTTTATTATTATTACCGAGCTCAATCTCGCGTATTACAGGCATTACATTCATCTTAAAGAGCCCCTTCTCGAGGTAGCCCTTTCCTACAAAATGACCGTTTTGGTCAGTACATATTTATCACTCTCAAACACCTGCCTAAATCCGGCTTTGCTCAACAGGGAGCCGCACACCAAGTTCTTGCGGATGTCTGGCACATGCAGCATGTCCACAAGAGTGAGTTCCTTGCCCGAGGTCATCTTCAGCACTACCCTCCCTAATCCGACGATGTCAGAGGTGGCTGCGTTGCCCATAAACAGTTCCTGCCTGAGATAGGGATGTAGGTTGAAAACATCTCCTTATCAGAGCAGATGTGGCGAGTCGCTCCAGAGTCGATATACCACGACCTAGGATTGTCTACCACGTTGGCCTCGTATACGACGGCGGCTAGGTCCATCTCTGTCAGGGTCCCCAGCTTTGCCTCGGTCAGGTGAGCTTGGTTCTTTTTGCTCTTTTTCTTCAGCCAACAGCCCTTGGCCATATGCCCAGGTTTGTCGCAATTGTAGCAGTTGCCTCTAATTTTGTTCGGCTTCTGCTGCGTCGCATTAGGCCTCTTGCGCTTTTTGTCGGTGTTAGATTCGGCCAGGTTCGCACGTACCTCCACACTGCCCCTTTTGTTCTTGGCCTCGATCCTTCGATTATCTTCTTCGATTCGAAGCCTCACGATCAGGTCCTCAAGCCCCATTTCCGTACGCTTGTGCTTGAGGTAGTTCTTGAAGTCCTTCCACAGGGGCGGCAGCTTCTCTATTATAGCAGCTACCTGGAAGGATTCGCTAATCTGCATATTCTCCGCGTGTATATCATGGATTATCAGTTGCAGATCACGGACCTGGTCCAACACTGGTTTGGAGTCGGTCATCTTATAGTCCAAAAACCTGCCGACAATGAATTTCTTCAGTCCGGCGTCATCGGTTTTGTACTTTTTATCCAACGAGTCCCACAACTCTTTAGCAGTTTTAGCGACTGCGTAGACGTTGTATAGGGAGTCGTCTAGGGAGTTCAAAATATAGTTACGACACATGAAATCTTTATGATTCCAAGCGTCCAACGCCACCTGTTGTTGTTCGTCCACTTCGGCTGCGTCGTCGTCTGCGGCGCCGTCGGCGTTCACCTGGGGCGGGAGCTCTTTCAGAAAGCGCACCAGGTTCAGAGTCGTCAGGTAAAATAGCATTTTTTGCTGCCATCGTTTGAAATCAGCTCCGTTGAATTTCGCCGGCCTTTCGGCGTGGTTGCTTCCCGTCAGCGATACGGCGGTGGGGATAGTCGCTATTGTTGCCATCGATCAGACAAAATAACGTCTTACGATTGTTGGTTCCGGTATTGGCGTCTGGTCGGTGGCGCTCGTAAAACTCGGACAGAGTTTCGGCTATACGTCGAAGTCGAGGCACGTACGTCGTACGCTTTCCGTAAGACGTTATTGCCCCGTATTTCAGTGCCTCGGGTTGTCGCAATACGTCCCGAAGATACAACGACTTCAAGAATTTCGAAACGTCGCACACCGTTACGAAATTATCGAGCGAATCTACTAAAGACTCGAGTCTTTCTTGCGTTTTTTATGCCTTATTATGCCTAAGGGATGTGCTGTCAACTTTCTCTAAAGTGCTGGGAGTGAATTGAATGAATTTCTATTCTGCCAGGGGACCTATTTATACTGTCCGAAAAGCTGTAGGGGTCAATTCGCGAAAAGTCATAACTTTTCAGTTTGACCTCCTTTGACTGGGCCGAATTCGCAAATAGGTGTAACTTTTGGCCAGGGGTCAATCTGGGAATAGTCACAACTCTTGGACTGATACCCAATACCCCTTCAATCAGGCACATCACCACACCCAGTCAGCGCCACGTCAGTTCACGTCAGTCCGCGTGTCAGTGACACGTCATCAGTCGCCACGTCATCATTTTTTTATTTTTTTTATTTTTTTCGTTTTTTTTTAATTTTATAGGCTTGCTTTACTAATTAATTTCTCATTCACCCGATATCGGTTTTGAGCAAATTAATATTCATTAGATTCGTCTCGAAACGTACATTCGTAATCTTTCAACGATTTCTCATTTCGACGACCGACGTCTTCTCGATTTAATAAAATCGTTTCAGCTCTTCTCTTAGTGGGCCAATTACCCACACTTGGGCCCAAGGCCCATTGGGCTTAAAACCAACAGTTTCTATTGAAATTCAACCCGACCCAATTTGTTGCGATTTTTAATACTGTACCCCAAAATCTGATCATAAAAATTTTAACCCGATACATTGTGGTTTGCTTGGGTTGGGACGTTTTTGCGGTTTTAACATATTTTATCATATTGAAAAATTAAGTGTAATATTCTTAGAATGTCTTCAACCGAAAAACTCATCATCAAGCTCAATCTCATTCACAAACTCAAAATGCATTAATTTTTCTCCAACCATCAAACCAATTCTCAAACTCAAATACCATTCTCTTCTATCCAATGTCTTAATATTATCCATATAATATACAACTTTATAAATTACACGACACTATTATTTAAATCAGTTGGAAATATTTTCAAAAAAAAATAATACTCAATAAATTTTCATATCAAAAACATTGAAAAAATTATTTATTAATAAACAGTGCTTTTATATTTTTATTAGTTTTTTATTTTTAAATGGATAAATTAATAATTAAAACAAATAAAAGGGTATTGTATTGTAATTGTCAACGCATAATTGCGTTTCAACAGGAGAAAAAAATTATAACTCATTTTGCGGTACGATTGCAGTACACCTAGTCTACTTTCTGAGTCTTTGGATATCAGTTGAAGATGTTGTTAAGTATGGATATAGCGAAAAGAATATCATAAACTTGTTTATAAAAAAGTTTATATATAAAAATTTTATCATAGAAATAACGTAACAATAATAAAAAGTTCGATAAGAAGCTCATATTCCTTGTATCAATAATAAAAATAATTAATATTTTTGGACTTCACAACTATACGAGTTTGATATTTATTTTTATGAACTATTAAACAAAATATAGTAAAATTTTATTATATTATTAAATGCGGTTGTGTGCGGTTTTCTGAGATTTTAAAAATACAAAACCAAACGCGATTGCAGAAAATGCAGTTTTGTGTTTTACAGTCCAAACCAGCCCATCAAGACATTAACCCAACACATGTGGTGTGGGTTGGGTTGGATCGATTGAGTGGGGTGGCCACCCCTAATGACAACTATATATCTCTGTAAATATAGAATACTAGTCTCTTTTGCACGCTCAAATGGGTGTGCTCTTTAATATATAATTACTAAAAATAGAGGGGTTTGAAAATATAAAAAATGACTAGTCGGTAGTTTTATTTCAATTTAAATTTTAATTAATAATTGACAGACCAAATTTTGACCGTTTATAATAGGTGATGAGGCTTAATTAAAGAATATAGATGTACTAACAAAAGCTGTCTAAGCTAATTGGTTAATATCATTCTATATTATTAAGTGGGAGAGGCTTATAGTAACCACCACTTAATCAATTTGGTGTGTCAAGTTTAATTACAATTTTACCCATAATGTTTTTAATAATTACAATTATATCCTCAAATAAATTTTCTTATACATAATAAAAGTAAGATATTTAAACTTGCAATTTAATTTAAAATAACTTTAAATATCAAATAATATATTTATGTATTGCAAATGCATAGAACGTGCCTATATACTAGCATATAGTAATAGTGATCACGTATAATTTGTATAACATAGCTGGGGTTAGTCCAAGAGTAAATGCTATATTAATTATATATATATATATATATATAATTTATACTTTCCAACGCTACCTGAGATGATTTAGATGTATAAAGTATGTAGATACCACACAAACACATGATATGAACATAACATGCATACAAAAGATGTAAATGATGATAAAATGATATTCTCAACCAAGCAGAGCAGGTGCCTATGTGTATAATTTTTATTCTATTAGGTACATACGTCTAAAATTTTATCCGAGAAGGGACTGAAAATTTTTTCTGTAAGGAATTTAAGTGTAAATATATCGAATATTATTTATTTTCTTATTATTATTATTATTATTATTTGATATACTATACACGATATCAAGGAAAGGAATTTACAATACTGTCTGTCCCTCGAAGCTTCAACCCTTGGAGCGCGCGAAATCCCAGTGAAACCCTCAGCAACACTGCATTCACCTTACCCAACGGTGCATTTTCCTCCGATGGGAACTTCCCGAGGTAGAGGCGGCGCGTCGAGCGATAGAGGAGCACTGCAT
Organism: Craterostigma plantagineum; assembly: GCA_027422505.1. Classification (NCBI taxonomy): domain Eukaryota; kingdom Viridiplantae; phylum Streptophyta; class Magnoliopsida; order Lamiales; family Linderniaceae; genus Craterostigma; species Craterostigma plantagineum. The sequence continues at coordinate 16,083 of JAPQWV010004741.1, forward strand.
CAGAAAGAGGATCGTCAGGTCGGCGGTCGTGGACGATCAAAAGTCATCGAAGGCGTCGCTAGGTCAGATTTTTTGAGTCGTCGATTGCAGGAAGAACTATCGTTGCGGCGAATAGATGGGAAGAACACGCGGATTCAGCTCGATTCGCCTCATTTCCCTCTTTCCACTTCGGTATTGCACAGTGGTTGTTGGTTAATTTGTAGCTATACTTTGGAATTGTACAGTGAGGCAGCTTTGTTTTTTATACTGGTAGTTCTACACTGTTTTTGAAATGTGGTGTTGGAATCATGTTATCATTAATTTTCCAAGAAAGAGTTGTTCTTGAATTCTTGTTGCCTCGATGGTGGTACACCTGAGAATTTGTTGGCTTACATTCCGTTGGGGTACACTTTTGAATTGGCTAAATTGCATATAACCCACCTGTTTAAAATTTAAGCTCAAAAACCCCTATGGTTCAGAAATAGCATATAAAACCCTCGTGGTTTACTTAACTTTACATAAGCTTCCTCTCTGGCCAAATGCAGTCAATCAGTCAAATAAAAAAATGTAACTCCCATTGTACCCTTGTATATATAACTCTTCCCGGTTCTCATTCTCAATTGAAAAACCTTAGATCCCCAAATCGTTGTCTAAACATAGACCCAAGATTTCATCTCAAATCTTACACTACTAGCATACTTCATTCCTTCGACACCTATAATATCTCATAGGTGTCGAAATCTACAGCAACAGAGGGAGTTTCACCGGGACGACTTCTGCAATCGAGATGGCGAGATCTTTCTGAAGCATTTACTTATGGGTCGACGACAGGTTTGAATGACTTCCAATTGCGAGGTACTTGGGGGTATGAAGGTCTTATTTAGGGGTGTTGATAAGGATAAACTTTTTCTAGGGTCATTGCACGATTTTTACGAATACGCAGGGGGAAGTGTAGCAATGTCCAGTTTTACTACTGCATACCTGGACTAAGTATGGATACTGGGGTTAGGGCAATAAAAAGCGATAAGGATATTAGGGATGTGATTAATGAACATAAATATGAGAGTGTCATCCATATTTTTGTTGAAGAGTTGGGTGATTTCCTTGAGGCCACTGATAGTGATGGTGGGAGATTATCTTTTCCGAGTATGGAAGTGCCCCTTCTAACTTATCCCATACCTGAGGGTCATTCAGAATTTCGTCATGAAAATGCTGCTGAAAATAATGTTCATGTAGAGGGTCAAAATGAGGATGTAGAGGCTGGAAATGATGTTCATGTAGAGGGTCGGAATGAGTATGAAGAGGCTGAAGATGATGTTCATGTAGAGGGTCGGAATGAGGATGAAGAGGCTGAAGATGATGTTCATGTAGAGGGTCACAATGAGTATGAAGGGGTTGAAAATGATGTTCATGTAGGGGGGTCAGAATGAGTATGAAGAGGCTGAAAGCGATGTTCATGTAGGGGTCAGAATGAGGATGGAGAGACTAAAAATGAGCATGGCCTAGATGGTGAACATGAGACTGCAGATGTTCACAGTGATTCTGAGTCTGATAGTGAATATCAGTTTGAGGCAGAGAGTGACAAAGAGGCTGACACAGAGGGTTTATTGTCTAGTGCAACTGATTCTGATGATGAAGACTCTGTATTTGATGAAGGCTTGGAGGAAGATTTATGTGACGATGCTTATGAGAAATTGGAGAAAGAGAGGGTAGAATCAGATGATGATTCTGCTCCAACTCATCCTGAGTGGATGAGACAACAGATATGACTGAGTGTGAGTTAAATCTGGGGCTTCGCTTTCCAAATAGAGCATCTTTTAAAGCAGCCTTGAAGGATTGGGAAGTTAATAGAGGATTGGACTTGAAATTTGTGAAGAATGAGAGATGGAGGTCACAATGTTATACAAATAGGTTGTGACTAGAGGTTTCATGCTTCCCCAGTTATGACAGGCACTGAATGGATGATTAAATCACACAAAGGGGCTCATAGTTGTTCACACTACACCACCAATTCACAGGCTGACTACAAATATCTTGCTAAGAGGATTATGAATTATGTGAGGGACAACCCCAATGAGGATCTACTATCACTCAAGAGAAAATTTCGAAGGGATGTGAAAGTTGATGTTAGTACATATAAAGTGTATAGGGCAAAAAGGCATGCCATTGAGTTGATTAAGGGGGATGTGAAGGTTCAGTATACAAGATTGTATGATTATTGTGCAACTGTGGTTAAGTACAATAGTGTCAGCTCTTGTATTCTTCGTGTGATCTGGGAGGAAAATCCACCAGTTCTACAGAGATTTTATTACTGTTTAAAGCCTTTGATTAATGGCTTCAAATCAGGGTGTAGGCCATTGATTGGGTTGGATGGTTGTTTCTTAAAGGGTGTATTCAAGGGACAGTTATTAAGTGCTGTGAGAATAATAAATTTATCCATTGGCTTGGGCATTTGTTGAGATAGAGAAGGGGGAGACTTGGGAGTGGTTTCTTCATTTGTTGTTGAGAGATATTGGTGATGCATGTGCTGCCAATCTAGCTTTTATTAGTGACAGACAGAAGGGTCTAATTGATGCACTATCAAAACTGGCTCCACATTCTGAGCATAGATTCTGCACCAGACACGTCTTCAAAGGCAAATTCAAAGGTCTAGAGCTAAAGAAACTTTTCTGGAAGGCAGCATCTACTTATAGCTTGACAGAGCATCAGAAAATAATGCAACATATTAGGAAGGAGTATCCCAAGATAGGTGATGATAAGAGCCCTTATGAGTGGCTGTGTGATATTCCAACCCATCATTGGACAAGAAGCCATTTCCCAACAACAACAAAATCAGATATACTTGTCAACAACCTCAATGAATGCTTCAATCACTACATTTTACAGGACCTACCAATAATCGAGATGATGGAATGGATCAGAAAAAATGCATGTCCAGAAATAAATAAAAAGAGAGAATGGATGCTGAAGTATGAGAAAGAAGTCTGCACTAATATATTGAAGAAAGTTGAAGGTGAAAGAACAAAGAGTTCAATTGTTTTCCTACTTGGGGAGGTGGCCAGGAGTGTGAGGTTATACATGGGAATGAGACTCATGTCGTCAGGTTAGATGTCAAGACCTGTACATGTGGCAAGTGGCAAAGGGTTGGGTATCCTGCTGCCATACTATTGCTTGTTTAGACCTTCACCGGCTAAGTTATGAGCCTTACATTTATACTATATTCAGCAAAGAGGTGTACATGAGAGTCTATGAGAATCATATTTCACCTGTCCCTGGGATGCATGATTTCGAAGTGTCCCCACTTGGTGCTGTGGCCCTACCACATGTCAAAACAAGAGCTGGAAGACCAAAGAAGAAAAGAAAGCCAGATGCTAATGATCATAATCTTCACCAAACATCAACTAGAAGAGGCTTGACAGTGACTTGTGCAATCTGTTTGCAACAAGGACACAATAGGAGAAAGTGCAAAAACCAGCCACATCCAAATTCCAAGTTTTACAAGGTAACTTCTTTTAATATTCTTATATTTTTTCATTTTCACACATAATCTTGATCTACTTTTGTACTGCTGCTTATAGCCTTCTGCTGATGCTCGAGGACCTGTTGCTGATGTTGCTCCAGAAACTCAAGGATGTGGTGCTGATGTTGCTCCAGACATTGCTCCAGACACTCAAGGATGTGGTGCTGATGTTGCTCCAGACATTGCTCCAGAATCTGCTGTTCAACAACTTCCAACTCAGGTGTACAATATATAATAACTTGATGATAAGAGACAGCAACATATTTACTAACAATTGTTACATGTGAATAGGAGTCTAGCACCAATCCATTAATGTATGATTAGTTGTGTGTTTTTCAAGACAATATGTTTGAACTGGTGTACTTGTTTAACTATCTGACATGTTTAGTTGTGTATGATTAGTTGGTTTAAATTGGTGGAGCCCCAAGACCACTACCTGATTAGTTGTGTGTGTTCTCAGACTATGCTAGATTAAAGCATACATAAATATCGGCCACAACTTCATTGTTCAACTTACAAACACACAGTCAAGGTGCGATTTACACACATTGGCGATTTTTGTGAGTGACACTGTTCCATTGCTATCCCTCCGTCTTCTTCGGTGGAACCGCCGCGGCCATGGCCAAGAAGAAGAGGATGGTGAAACGGGGTCCCTCGACGCCTGAAATGGGGGTACCTACGGCCGGCGAAATCTAATGAGGGGCTAAACACGCCCATAAATCAACAAACTGAACCCACCATTGAGAATATCACTAGGCTGATAGGCCAGTTCATTAATAGCCAGCTGGGGAAAAACGTGTGAGGTCTGAAGCATCAATTCTAGCAAAAACTCTGACGGAGCTAAAAGGGAGAGTGTCGGCGAGGAGGGTCGTGAGGAAAATAGAGGAGGACAGCAAAAACAATTTGGGAAACTTTGACATATCCAAACTGCGGAATGCGGGGACTAAACTGGAATTTGTAGAACCAGTCGTGGCCAAAGGACAGAAACTGGGGCAAATAGAGGTTGGGGACATTGATGCTGAAGTCCAGTACTGGAACACGGCGGTGGTATGCTATGTATTGGGTGCGAACCCACCATACTCAATTATGAATGGTTTCCTGAATAGACTGTGGAAGAAGTATTGGCTGCAAAAGGTATTACAAGGAGGGCGGGGTTATTTGTGGCAAAATTTGACTCTGCTGAAACTCGTGATAGGGTACTGCAGGATGAGGTCCTACAGTTTGACAAGAAGCCAGTAATCCTCGCACCTTGGAACAAATACTCAATTCAAGAAGGGGGAGATAGAAAAGGTGCCGATCTGGATTCAGTTCCCACAGCTCGAGCTTAAGTACTGGGGAGTAAAGAGTTTGAGCAAAATTGCAAGTCTTGTGGGGAACCCTATAATGGCGATGGGGTCACAGAGCGCAAGAAAGAATTAAATATGCAAGGGTGCTTGTTGAAGTGGAGTTGAAGAATGAATTGCAGAAGACTGTATCCTTCATAAATGAACATGGCCAGATTAATGAGCAAGAGGTTATCTATGAATGGAAGCCAACCAAATGTGGGAACTGTGGCATGTATGGTCATGAAACTGAAGAATGCAGAAAGATTGGGGGGAAAAAGAGTGGAGGCCGAAGCAAAGGGTAAAACAGGGCAAGGATAAACCAGGGGAGGACTGCCAAAACAAGGGGCCACCACCCATGATCATATTCAGCAGGAAAATAGGGAATCTCAAACCAGGAAGGTGACAAGCACACAGAGCAGACTCGGGGTGCAACGGGTATGACAGATGCTTGGACTATTCAGGGGAGAAAGAAGGCTTACAGGGACCAGGGAAATCAGCAAATGGGGGATAACATAACTATAGAGAAGGGTAATGGCTCCAAACCTCCCATAGAGAGGGTTGGATCCTCTCCTCATGGATAGCTCCCTAATATGGAATGTAGGGGTATGAATACCCCCCACAAAAAGCTGAGATTAGTCTGTTATGTAGGAAAGTGCAGACTAACTTAGTTTGTCTGGCTGAGACCAGATAAATAAGGAGAACATGAAGTCAATTATGGACAGATGTTTCAAAGGATGGAACCACTTGAACAATTTAGATTATCACCCGAATGGGAGAATTGTGCTGGTGTGGCAACCTGAGTGGGCTGTGAAGGTCATCAGGAATCAGATCAGCTGATACATGTTAAGGTTACTAAGCAACAGGAAGAGTTTATGATGACGTGTGTCTATGGACATAACAATATTGTTAAAAGAAGGGAGCTGTGGGCTGATATCAGAAGGCTGAAGCAAGACCACTGCCCTTGGATAGTGTGGGGGATTTTAACAGTGTGATGCATATGGGTGATAGAATAGGGGGATCCCCAGTAGGCTGCATGAATGTGAGGACTTTCGGCTATGCATACGCGACTGTGAGCTAGAGGAGATGCCAAGGAAGGGAAGAAAATTCACCTGGTCTAATAGACAGGACGGGGAGAACAGAGTGTGGAGTAAAATTGATTGGGTTTTGTTAACCCTCTGTGGGTAGATAATTACACTGACAGGGAAGCTCAGGTGCTGGAGGAGGGTATTTCTGACCATACCCGGTATTAATAAGAAAATGGGAATTCAGTGGCAGCATAAAAGATGTTTTAAGTTCCAGAACATGTGGGTAGATGCACCTAGGTTCTTGGATCTGGTGAAAACCATTTGGACTGATGAGTATGATGGGAGCAGGGAGTGGCAATTGGTCACTAAACTGAGGAGGCTGAAAGGGCCCCTCAAGGAGTTGAATAGAACCCAATTCCCTGATGTCCTCAACTCTACGGAGAGGAGCAGGGCAGCACTGAAAAAGATTCAAGAACAAGTCCATGAAGACCCACTAAATCACAGCCTGATTCAGGAAGAGAGGAAATGTACTGCTGAGTTTGAAGTACTGAGCAAGGCAGCCACCAAGTTTCTTACCCAGAGAGCCAAGAGTACATGGCTGAAACAGGGGGATAGAAACACTCGGATTTTCCAAGACTTGATTAAGCAAATGAGATATAGAAGTAGGATATCATCCATATCAACTGAGACTGGGGCAGTGTTAGAACAACCGGAGGATATTGCTAAGCATCTAGTGAAGTATTATGAGGCGTTATTGGGTTCTAAAATGGACCAGACTAATGACATTGAGGAAGAGGTGATCAAGCACGGGCATGTCCTATCTGTTGAAGAGCAGCTGGGAATGCTCAGGCCATTTACCAGGGCTGAGATTAAGGATGCCATGTTCTCTATCCATAGTGATAAAGCTCCGGCCCGGATGGATACAATAGTGAGTTCTTTAAGAGTGCCTGGTAGGTGGTTGGCGAGGATGTAACTCAAGTGGTGCTGAACTTCTTTCACAAAGGTTACTTGATGAAAAACCTTAATAAAACCACTATAACCTTGATACCAAAGGTGGAGCAGCCTAGCTATGCAAAGGATTATAGACCTAATCCTGTTGCAACACTATCTATAAGTGCATATCGAAATTAATATGCACGAGGATCAGGGAGGTGCTACCTAGACTTGTGCAAGACAACCAAGGGGCTGTACCGGGGAGGACCATTGCTCATAATGTACTGCTAACTCAGGAACTGCTAAGGAAATATAGGAGAGGGGCAGCTTCACCAAGGTGTTTGATGAAGATTGATCTTAGGAAGGCGTATGATATGGTGGAGTGGAGGTTTCTCATTAGTCTATTAAAGCACCTAAAGTTTCCCGCTCGAGTGGTTGCCTGGATTGAAGAGTGCATAACCAAGGTGGCTTATCAGATCTCTATAACGGGGCAATGGAAGGAGACATAAAAGGCGCTCGGGGGATAAGACAAGGGGACCCAATGTCTCCTCTATTATTTGTACTGGTTATGGAGTATCTCACTAGGAAGCTCCAACATACTGCTGCTAGGAAGGAATTTAGATACCATCCTTTATGCAAACAACTGAGAATAGTTAGCTTGTGTTTTGCGGATGATCTCATCGTGATGTGCAAAGCTCATGTGAAATCAGTCGAGCTCATCAGTGAGAGTCTAAAAGGATTTCAGGCTACCACGGGATTGGAAGCTAACAGACTGAAGTCTCATATTTATACTGCTGGGGTTTCAGAGGCCACAAGAAAGGAGCTGGCTGAGGTAACTGGTTTTACAGAAGGCAGGTTTCCCATGCGCTATTTAGGTGTACCCATATCTCCTACAAAATGGAGTAGAGTAGAGTGTCAGGAGCTAGTGGATAAGGTTGTGAAGCGAATCAATTGTTGGACAACTAGGAACCTATCCTATGCGGGGAGATGTTGTCTTATAAACTCTGTTTTGCTGTCCTTACACAGCTATTGGGGGTCTATTCTCATCTTTCCCAGAAGTGTAGTAAAACTAGTTGACCAAAGGTGCCGTGAGTTCTTGTGGGGTAGGTCTGACCAGGGTAAAATGACAGCCTTAGTGGCTTGGGATCTGGTGTGTAGGAGGAAGAGTTGTGGAGGGCTGAATATAAGGAACTGTGGCGACTGGAATGTAGCATGCGTAGGAAGACTTATGTGGGATATAGCTGGAAGAAGGACTGCCTGTGGATCAGGTGGTTGGATGGAGTCTACTTAAAGGGCAATGATTTTTGGTCTTATAATGTTCCAGCAGATTGCAGCTGGACGTGGAGGAAACTGAACAAGATTAAAGACATATTTCGACAGGGTTGTGTCATGGGCAGATGCTGTGCTACAGAGCACGGCAGATATACTATTACATCAGCTATTATACTGGCTGCGGGGCTGCTACTGAGAAAAAATTTGAACTGGCTAATGCCATTTGGAATAGATGGTCCGTACCAAAACATTCTATGATACTTTGGCTGATGGCACATGGGCGAATCTCGACAAGGGACAGATTGCAGAGGTGGGAATTGATATACCTGATACGAAGTGTTTGTTGTGTGAGAGGGGCACTGAAGATATATATCACCTGTTCTTGTGTGCACCTACAGTAATCATGTGAAGGTGCGCATTGGAGAGTGGATCAAATTGAGCATACCGAATGAATTGGTAAGAGTGAAGAGGATACTGGTACATCTAGGGAAGAGGAAAAGCAAAGTCTGCAAAATACAAATTGGGTGATGGCTGCAGTATTTTACATGATATGGAATGAGAGGAATCGACGACTTCATGGGAGTGATGCGAGAAATGCGGATATGGTTTCGAGGCTAATTAAAGAGGTTGTTAGGGATCATCTAAAGGGATTGAAGATCAGTGCAATGCGAAGGGGGGAAGAGGATTTTATACAGCATCTAACTGCTTAGCTCGTGTAATGTTTTTATTTTTTGCTGATTGGTAGATTGGATCTTAACTAATGTAAAGTGGTGAACATTGGGTTAAAGTGGTAATGATAAGTTTCCTTACCAAAAAAAAAAACTTACAAACACGAGGCAACTTTATTGTTCAACTTACAAACATCCAAGTTTCAATACCAATACATCCACACACTTGCTATTACAAAGTATCACAACTACCAACCTTAGGAAAGACACTTGCTACTTAAAAGATGCACAGCTACAAATGTTACTAGCTTAAATGTAGAAAATACCCAAATTGAAGTAAGCCCTAATTTTGTCGAATGCCGATTCTTTATTCAGTCGCGTTGATGAAGATGAGTTGTTGTAGTAACAACTTGAGGCTATTTTCATCTTTACACATCAAAAAGTTCGGAACCACCATTACCAAGATGCACTATGAGCACGCGTACTGCAAACTCGGACGCAAACTGCTGCGGAGGGGGTTAGGTGATTTATTTCCAAAACATATGCGAGTATCGCGTCATAAAAAAACCATAAGATAGTTTAGTGATTTTATGTGTAACCATGAGAGGGAATAGCGTATTTTACCCCTTTTGAATTAGAGTGAGAGAAAAGGCATAGAGAATTATTGGAACCCAAAAAAATAACAGAGCGAAAGTGTTCGTCACTGTTGGAATATTTACGGCATTTGTTTTCTTCATTCTTCTTCGCAGAGATGGCTGGAGCTATCTGTATTAAAGGAATTGCGGTCACTAAATACGAGAGATAATCTTGATATCGTACCTTCTAACTTATTTCTCGCATTTACATAGAGAAATATAGGTCAACTTGCATTTTCATGTACAAATATGCATAATTGTAGCATCATTATGTAAGATCCTGATCGTAATCCGTCCGGTTTGTTACTCAGTAATTTTAAGCGAGTGAACGTACTTCCATTCTGGCTTGGCTTGAATGCCGTTGGCGAATCTTCCTCTTTTTTGATTTAGATATCGAATGGCTTGCGAGCGTGCTAATAAGTATTATCTATGACATAAATTTGGATAGGATTGAAGAACAGAGAGAGAAGAACTAGGAAGAAGATAGAAGAGCAAGGAATTAGAAGAAGATAGATAGAGAAGAATGATCGATCATAGGTTGCGGCGAGAGAGAAAGATAGAGACGAGAGATTGATTGCAGAAGAAGATAATTCATTTTGCTTAATCTTCCAATACATCTCACACACTGTATATGAATGCATGCTAAATGGGTCAAATGCCTTACTAAACATATGATATGATAATTGATAAATGAATGAGCCAAGCCCAATCTCGTGAGCCCATTTAACTCTCCCGGGTCCTAACACATTACCTTAGAACATATACTTTGTTGAAAGGTCTGCTATGAAGGATACAGATGAGTGGCCCTCTAAGTAGTCCAAAGTCTCGAAGTAAGTTCTCCTCCTTGATTTTGTATAACTGAATCAACCTGCTATGGGTAAATCTGGCTGCTAAATTTTGTACGAGTAGTTATTTTAGTTGATTTATACGCCGTCTGTGCGACAAATTGCAGAAATGGTTTACGAAACCATGCATAAGTCTATGTTGTGTCATCTACATATGCGTACATATGCATGTGGTTGATTGCTTACCTGGTCTCATTCCTTTGATTATGAACAGCAAGTTGTCTAAAAATTGTGATCAACATTCCCTATTTTTCGTATGCACATTGAATATTCTTGTGTGCATGGCGAGGTTCACATCTTTATAAATTTGAAATCAAAACCTTTTAATCCATTTCCGGCTTTATTGCTGAACGGCAGTTGCCCTTGTCAGTTCTTAGTTTGGAAATATGATATGGAGGAGACTGACACCATATTTTTTTCATCTGACCTATTTTTGGTGGTTTAGCTGGATGATGGGCTGGAGTTCTCTTTTACAGACAAGAGATGTTTGCCAAAGTTCGTCTACTAGATGATGTAATGTGACCCTGCCATTCTTGTGCACCATTTCTTCCCTTCTTTGTTTTTCATTTTTGTATTGTTTCACATTTCCTATGAGATATTTCTCGATTTTTCTGCCTGCATCTGTGCAACCAATCTCTGAGCT
>JAPQWV010004742.1:0-26908 GCA_027422505.1 Craterostigma plantagineum
TATTTAATATAATTTAATTATGTATTAAAATAATATTATTTATAACAATGACGTTGTAATAATACAATGGTTTATGTGTAGCATATCTTTTATAATATAAAACTCATAAAAAAAGTAAAGAAATTATAGATTATGTCGAAAAGAAATATGTCAAACTGGTATACTCATGAGAGTAAATAAGATTTCTTTTGGAATTTTCTCATGATCGGTAATTATACATGGTGTTCCATTAGCTGTATTGTGATTATGACGTGGAACTTGTTGATCTCGAAGCACATGAAATGTTGTCCTTGTAATTTTTTTGCAATTAAATACCTTTGTTTATTAACATAGTATCGGTTAAATGATGAACGTTGATGTTTAGGAGGCCACATCAAACATTTGTTGGGGTGGCACATGGGAAAAAAGGTAAGAGAGAGTGGCATTAAGAAACAAAATTATCGCAAACACTTAGAAACAGACCTGACCATACAACGTATTCATCATCGAAGGAGCAATGAATAAAACTTTTTCCCCAAATTAAAAACAAAAAAAAAAAAAACAAAGAAACAACAAACTAAAGGAGAATTTCACCAATTACCACTTCCATTCAACCAACGCCGGCATATCCTTGAGCCAAGCATCCAACGGCCTACCCATTGAGTAAACGATGAAACAAATCTCATGAAGCTTATTTGCATCAACAACGTCCGCCTGTAGAACACGAAAGCCAGTTTCTGCATGTTATCGTATATTGCCATTTTCCCCAGCTCTCTTGAGCCACTGCATATCTAACAATAGATAGAAATTAGGCCTAATCAGATGAAGTAGCCCGTCGATTATAAATGGCCGATGAAGATATGCAATGATCTTAGCGTGATGAATAAACGAAATCTATTACCACTAATTGGCATTACGGAAGCAGTGGAACCAATAAAATAATATTCTTAGGAGAGGATAAAAGATGTAGAAAACAAATGAATTCAAAAACTAAGACCATATAAAAAATATGACAAATTAATATTAAAAATAAAAAAACGTATCGACCTTACATGTTGGATAAAACTTCACTGTACACGACATTCATTGTAACTTTTCGGGCAAATCATTCTTGTTTCGTATTAGAATCTTGAGTCCCTTTGGTGATGTTACACGGGATATTGCAACGTAAAGTTGCCCATGGCTGAATACAGGATTTGGAAGATATAAACCAACCGACTTAACGTCTGTCCCTGACTTTTATTTATTGTCATCGCAAAGGCTAATTTAAGAGGAAATTGCCTTCTTCTGATGGCAAAAACCTGACTCCTGGTTGGAGGGCGATAAATCAAATGCGGGGAATGAGAACATTATCTCCGGTCTTTGGCCCAGAAATACGGTAGCTTCGATCACCTTATCTCCTAGCTTGTAAATGACCAACCGTGTTCCATTGCATAAACCAATCGACTGATTCATGTTACGCAATAAAATGACTGGTGCTCCTACTTTCAACTGTAGGCAATGGTTTGGAAGACCAGGGAAATTGGTTAATGGAGTAACTCTATGGGATTCATTTCTTCTACCAGTTCACCAGATTCCGATGAACATAATCTGTCCGAACTCAGTAATTTCGAGAAATTCCGGGAAGCACTGACAAATTTTTTGAATTGATGTTGTCAACATCACTGTTTTGGGCGCGAGAATAGCTCGTTCCTTAAGATAATCCAATCGGATACCGTCCTGGAAGGTCTTGATACACTGCATCAATTAAAACATCAGTACCCTGTGCATCGTCTTTTTCAAGAATTCCTTTGGAATATCAATCCAATTGATTCACCGTTAGTTGTAAGCGATCTCCCGGAAATTTACCATCCCCGATGTCTAGGACCATTTTCCAATTGTACCATTCTTTGCAAATCTTCATCGGAAACATCACCAGCACAGAGACACATGTTTATTTCCAACTTCACTAATTTACCTGATTCCAGAAATTAGCACGGTGCAAAGTAGATGAAACAATTGCCTCTCGCCACCATTTGCAACAACAGGTAATATTTGTCTGAAATCACCTCCTAAAACGAATAATTTTCCTCCAAATGGCAAATTATTGTCACAAATATCTCTTAGATGACGGTCAACGGCCTCAATGCAAGTCGATTAGTCATAGGAGCCTCGTCCCAAATAATCAATGACGCCAACCGAATTAGTTCAGCTCGTGAAGAAGTTTTCTCAAATGAACATACAGAATCTCTCCGCAGGATTAACGGTATCTTAAATGTAGAATGAGCAGTTTTACCACCAGGTAGTAATAAGGCAGCGATTCCAGAGGACGCAACTGAAATAACAATTTGTCCTGTCTGACCTAAATTGGAGATCAATGTATCCACAAGTAGGTCTTTCCCGTTCCGCCACTACCATAGACAAGAATAAGCCACCTGTATTTTGGTCTCGAGCTCTCATAATAGTAGAAAATACCCTAAATTGGTCTGAATTAGGCCCCGAGCAAGTCTTTCGTAGTTTCCTTCTCTAGTGATGTATCATAATCGAGTTCATCCATTATCAACCGATTGGTGGAGCGTTGCACATCCTCGACTGATGGATGCGGCATTTGAGGATAATCTTTCAACGACTTGCCATTTTTGTTGGGATATGCTCAATCTCAGAATACCCAAGTTACGTCGTTCTTCATCTGTGAGGCGCAAGTCGAAATTATTAGATCGACGTTGAATCATATTCTCAATATCATCAGTCATGCTTTTTCCAATGTGTTTTCCATATCGTTATGGATCGGCTACTTCGTGAACATTAATATGGAACAGAACATATTCCTGAGCTGAGAACCCGTAGTCCAGTAGATGCCTCTCTTAAAGCTACATGCCATTCATTGTTGTCGTCGAGCAAAGCCTAATTCAAGACATGCGGCCTGAAATGTAGGTTGAACAACTCCCCGTACCGTCCTTATGTCCTCGTATGACATTGCTCCACGAACCTTCGTAGAAGCATCCTAGATAGTAGCGCTCACACACACTTGGATGTGTAAATGGTAGTCTCCCAATTGAAACTCTTTGCTGACGTTTTCTCCAATTTTTACTTTGACGGTTCCACAACCATTCGGTTGGAAAATCCGAATATGTCAACGATCGAGCTTCGAGATACCTTCTGTTTGCGTCGAACCACATTGTCAACATGGTGTTTTGTGGCTGATTAATTACTTCATGCAGATCATCGTTGTCATGAAGACAATGTTTTGATCGCCGGGAAGATGGAAATGCATCCTCTCAACAGATGGGTATTGATGTTGAAGTGGAAAATCATAAATCCTCCAACATGCTTCCATGGCAGGACACATAACGACAGTCTAGATATTGCCTAATCTCATCAACGCGATGTTGTTGCGCCCCATCAATGTTACTTCGAGATCCACTATCTTCGATGACAAATGTTGCAACGGTCGTGTCCTTTGTGGATATACTTGTATAAGTATTTAACCACGCTTCGGACCGCTACTCGTTCGACGTTTATGTGAGCATCGTACTTGACACACAAATCCCTGTGAATGGGACCACCCATCTGTTGTCGATTTCCCGACCGTTAGCTAACTTTGTCATAGATGTTCTTCTACGCATGTACTGCACAAAGCTTCGATCGTCGATAACCGTCTCATCGCAAAATCTCTTCGGGTATTGCTTTGAGCACTTTCCATCTACTAAGCATGGACCACACGGTCCATGAATCATAAACTTAGTGACAGTTTCATAAGCTAGTGGGTCAATGACTTTATCAGGTATCTCAGCGCTGATGAATTTGTTAACATCCTCTGCACATGCGGGCTTATCAGCCGAGTCACTGTAAGAAGTATATGTGCATGCGGAAGGCCGCGTTTTTGAATTCAACAACAAATAAATCTGCATATATTTTAATTTTTGTTAAATATTATAAAATATTAAAATAAAAATATTATCAACATAAAAATTACCGGCAATGACATTTCCAAACATCCGTCTGTCCTTCAAATCACGAATTAGTTCTTTCATCTTTATCCTGAAAACTCGAGACACGATGTCCGGACGATCTTCAACACGTTCATATTAAGTAGCTCTCTTGTAATTTCCGGCCAATTAGGATTACACGTAAAGTGATGAAAAAATCAGGAGGACCCATTGCACGACATATTGCAACTGCATCCTGATAATGTTGGATCATATTGCGCGGTCCTCCAGTAAATGATGATGGTAGTATAAACTTTCTACCGACAGAAAGCGCATTAACATCTCCGCTTAAGATAGCATCCTGAAGCCCACTATATAGTTCTTACGCAAACGGCCTTGGTTACTCTTGACGTAAAAAGGCGATTTTGCTCAATAGCGCAATACACATCGACAATAAATTGTTGGTATAAGCGACCACCTCTAACTAAGCTATCACCATCCTCTTCCCTATCTTGGATTCGGTACGCATAATACTGTCTCATAGAAACTTTATCCCTTGAGCTACTCGAAGAGCTTGTCGGTATGTTGATTCTCCAACCATCCGTTCCGTAAGGAAATAGCAGAGGATATTGTAAAGGCACATAAGCTGGATGTGTTTCATTATCCGTTGTAAATTACCATGCCTTGTCTGTAAAATTACATCTCTATGTCCCAAGTCTTCTGTACAATCACCTACCATAACGCAGCTACTTCACTCGACGTTGGGACGTGTATATTGTCTACTTTCTCTAGATTGAATGATACGGATACGAAGATTTAGATTGTTCTCTGGCCAACCAGCATATCTCGGGCATTTCGAAAAACTGAAACGTATGGGTTGACAATATCGAGCATGTCTTGTAGCCCACGAAGTATATCGGCACTTACATCTGAAGTAACCGACGATCCCATGGCATTCAGACGATTGGAAACCTCATTCTCAGTGTCATAAATATATAGCTGAGCAAATCTAGGACCAGTTCCCTGTTCGGGGATTAAAGATCCAATTCTATGGTAATTGCTACCACCAATGCGAAACACATAAGGTCCCCTACCATCATTGACACTATTGTCGATCCGTCCTCCCATCGAGGTGAAAGCCAATAATGAATTGTACATTCGGATTTTGTCTCTGAAACTGACTGGGAATGAAGGGACTGAAGGAACGGTGGCGATATCGGAATACTTGGTAGCCGAACTTGACCATTTCCGCAACATAACTGAAATCTAGGATTTGTCAAGGTACTATCTCGAACTTTTTCCGAAATCCACATGAGGGCATTACAATTGGGACATTTGATTGTTCTATCTCCAATATATGAGCGACCCGGGGAAAAGCTTCTTCTATTGTAGTTGATGTTTCTAGAAAGGAATAGTTGAAATAAATACTTAATAGTAAATGTTTTTTTTCATTTCATAAATAAGTAAAAATAATTAAAAGAGATTACCAGTTGACTATGATTCCTAACAGGCTGACTATTTGTTGATTGATTCGAAAGATTAGTTCGTCGAGTTTTCATTCTCACGGCTCGAGCTTCACGTTGTGAAGACAATTGCCGTTGTCTTCTAGTTTGCATATTATGATGTGAAGATCTACTGGTTCCGAAATGATTTGCTTCCATAGTTGCGTTAAACTAATTGGCAATCTACGATGCCTAAAAGCACATAATTTTATCATAAATTAATTATTTATTTAAATAGATTATATAACTGAATTTATTAGTGAAAGAAATATATTATGCGCAAAAAAACATACGTAAATATTATATTATGATCGATAATGAGCATGCTGTAGCATTATAAATTCAAAGTACCTTTTGACAGTCGAGCGGTGTTGTAAATCTTTAGATCCTCTCAATTGATTTTTAAAATCCTGCAAATTTAAATTAAAATATATTATAAAAAAATTATACACTCAATGTAAATAGTAGTTGGGTGCGTTATTTAATGATATAAGATGTTCCGAAAAAATTCTTATGTTTTATACCTAGGTGCACATAATTTATAGTTTGGAGAAGCGCAAAATTATCAGATATTATTAATAATCAAAGGAATTTATAATACGGCCAGTTGAGTATATATCAAAATTTGCATATGAAATGATCCATAATTTAAATTGAGTTAAAAACACGGTTATGTTTTTCAGTTTGGAGAAGTGCAAAAGTAGTTATTATATACACATGGAAAAGATAAAGAAAAAAATGATTCAGGATACACATTAAAAATAAATGGATCACACAATTATGGAGAATATTAATAATCAAAGGAATTTATAATATGATTGGCATATTATATTTAAAAAACTAAAATGATCAAATCCTAAAATGTGCCAAACATAAAATGATTGTTTCATTGTAAACATCCGACAAAACTGCGTAAGTAAAATATATATCTTACCTCGAAATCATAATGTAAACCACTTGCAAATTATCAGATATTATTAATAACAAAGGAAATTGAGTTAAAAACATGGTTATGTTTTTCAGTTTGGAGAAGTGCAAAATTAGTTATTATATACACATAGAAAAAGATAAAGAAAAATGATTCAGGATACACATTAAATAAATGGATCACACAATTGGAGAATATTAATAATAAAAGGAAGTTAATAATATGATTGGCATATTATATTTTAAAAATAAAATGATCAAATCCTAAAAATGTGCCAAACATAAACTGATTGTTTCATTGTAAACATCCGAGAAAACTGCGTAAGTAAAAATATAGTATATCTTACCTCGAAATCATAATGTAAACCACTTCAATTTTGTTGGATCCAAGATATAGCCTGAATAAAAGAAAATATTGGTACAATAAAAAAATAGTCCAAGAAACTTGTTAAGAAATATACATGGTTCACACGATTATGGAAAAATTATGATTGGAGTTTAAATACGGCTGGGATATTATATTGTAAAAAGCATAAAAATACAAATGAAAAATTTCGTAATTTGTGCGAACACTCACAGACAGTTGAGTATATATCAAAATTTATACTTGTTTTTATTTTATTTCTGAACGACTTTAAGAATAATTAAATACGAACAGGCCCTAAATTAACATAATTAAATACAAACAATAAAAAACGAAGAAGACAAAAGCGAAGTGCGAAAAAATGTATTATGATAAAAAAAAACAAACATGATCAAACCCAGAAATAATACATATTTGGACCTGCAATAGTTGATTATACAAAATAACAACAAAATAAAACGTGTACAATAAATTTAAATTCAATCATCTACCTCTACCATTATCGAAAATTGCATAGCATATAACTGTCTTATATTACTCATCGGCATCTATCATCGTCGTCAGATAACTTTATGCATCTGAGAAAACCAAAAGAGAGTGTTGTGTCAAACCTTTGATTATATGCTAAGATTAGTCAATAAACGAATAAAGATTACATTAATTATTTCGCACCTTTGTCAGAGGCGATTGATGTCAAACCTTTGATTATACGTGATTTCCTTTGTCAATAAGATTGATGGAAGAGGTGATTGTCTCTATGGAGTTCACTGCACACGTTATAAGCAATCTTGTCACTTCTTTTGTTATATAATTAAATCTACTAAACTGACAGTTTGAACAGTACATCACATCGATCAACATAATCTCACCTAAATAGATATTGACGTCTGGCAGGCCACTGCAACAAAATGAAAGTACATCACGTCTAAAAATACACTGGACTTGGTCTTTGCGGATGATAAAGTACAGAAAAATAACTGAACGCGGTTACAATACCAAACGTGGGCTATTTTATAAACAATATTTTGAAAAAATAAAATTAATGCAAAGAAGGAAACACGTGTGATTTGCAATTTAAATTAAATTAGTAAATATAAAGGAAAGGGACACGTGGCAGCTGTACAAACAAACTACATTTGCATATCTATGTAAGATATGTTATATACTATGATGTCATGCTCGAGAGTTACATCAAGAGCCATATCGAAGTCTAGTTTTAAACATCTCGAGATCCATTTTAATTATGTCGAGATTTATTTTAAGAACTTGTCGAAATTTAGTTTAATCGAGATTTAACTCGAGATCCTTTTATAATATATGCCGAGATTTAAGATATTATGTAACTCGAGCTCCTTATGAATTTCAAAGTGGTGTTTTTCAATTTAAGTCGAATTCGAAGTTTTTAGGGTTTCGAAACATATAAAATCGAAACTAGGGTTTTCAACTAAGCCACTTTCGTATAACTGTAATTAGACTAACAACCCTAATTTTATATGTTTCTATACTTAGGGTTTGAAGGTTAACGATTTACCATATGATAAGCTAAGGATACCAGGTAAGTGGAAATCGCAACTACAACACATAATTTTTATGGGCATGAAATTATGTGTATGTGATTTTATGATTTTATATGACGTGTCTATGTGCTGCTATGATTTTATGTGAATTCTTACGTGATTTAATTACGTTATACAATGACATGACACGTATATTCATGGCATGAGCATATGCACGCACGACTAGTATGAGAGTCAGGAAGATAACGTGCATGAGTATAAGATTGCATGTGAGCGATGTATATTGGCCGGTATAGGCATTTGTGTCGACTCAATGGTGAGTCACGGCTGTTCTATGCTACCACGGCAATTCACGAGGCCGACTGTCTGATTCATGAGAGCAGGAATACAAATATTACGGCGATTCACGAGGCCGACTGCTGATCACGAGAGGCAGGAATATATATATACCACGGCGATTCACGAGGCCGACTGCCTGATTCATGAGAGGCAGGAATATAAATATTACGGCGATTCACGAGGCCGACTGCCTGATTCACGAGAGGCAGGAATATATATATATATATATATATACCACGGCGATTCACGAGGCCGACTGCCTGATTCATGAGAGGCAGGAATATAATATTACGGCGATTCACGAGGCCGACTGCCTGATTCACGAGAGGCAGGAATATATATATATATAAATATAATATATATATATATACGGCGATTCACGAGGCCGACTGCCTGATTCACGAGAGGCAGGAATATAAATATTACGGCGATTCACGAGGCCGACTGCCTGATTCACGAGAGGCAGGTAAATACCGAGTAGCGGGAGATGCAATATGGAGGATGCGACTCGAGGGTATGAGCGGCACCGAGGGAACCTCGAGTGTTGGCGACCTCGTAGTAAGCTACCAGTGAGAAGCGCCCGCGTGTCAGACCGCATTGGGATGGAAGGCGCCTTAGGGTTAAACGAAATTTGTGTGCCCGTGTTAGCCTCTCAATGGGAACGCATTGGGATTGAAAGGCACTATTAGCCTCTCAGTGTGGACCGCATTGGGATTGAAAGGCACCATAGGGATAAGCACAGATGGAGTACTCGGGTTTAGCCTCCCAGTTTGTGTACTGTCACATATTTATACCTTAGGGGTTTGGAGCTCTATATGGTGCATAGTAAGATTGAAAGCCGAAGGGGCCCAAATATGTTATGAAAGGTCAAGAAGAATGTGAGAAGTAGATAGCATTGGCGCGGATGCCTTCGCTATTTAGGTCACGTGCATTGCATGCATGATTTCACTTACTGAGCTTTATAAGCTCATTCCACGTTTTATGTGTTGTAGGTATGATAGAGTAGGACGTTGAGAATCGTCACGACTAAGGCAGGCTGACGGCGGTGCTCCACGGACTTTTGAGGGAGAGGCTGTACATGGATGACGACCTGTGGAGCGACGTTAGGGGTTTGAGTGTTTTGTGTTTTGTTAGACGGGTCTTCCGCGACTTACGTTGCGAAAATCCGCCACTAATCGTAGTTAGAAACGAGGGTCGCCACATTGGAGCCTCTTGTTCCAACTCGGCAGCCACAGCATCGATCCGCGTGGCATCTAAGTCCGGCATTGGCTCCTCGTGAGTTGGGAGGATCCAGCTCTAGTTCCCGAGCGACTTCATCAATCAACATGTCCTCAGGACTAGCTGTTGTGCTGATGTGGAGGGCTAACTCCAAAATCTGTCGCAGGTGATTCTCCCAGCAGTACATACGGTATACGTCTCCTTTGGGGTCAGCGAGACGTAGAAGCTCAAAAGGATCGGCATCGACGGTTGGTCCATGTCCGTGAGCCGTGGATTGTGAAAGAATTTAAGCCTGAGTGATTGATAATTTCCTCCAGGAGGTAGACGATGGATGGACTCGTGCATCTCCATGAATCCTTGATGGTTATATTAAACCACCGAGCGTAGGGCACATTCTTCGATCTCCGATTCTCCTTTTGCCGAATCTGGTCTGCAAGATCATTCCAGATCAGTTGCGTGAAATCGTAATTTCTGGAGAATGCGAGTTGTTAGGAAATATTTTGTAGTGTTCAATTTCATTATATTATCTTTGTTGGTTAGCTTTATTAACTTTGGACTAGTTCTTAGTTGGGGTTAGTTCTTAGTTATTCATGTAATTGGGCCTTCACAAGGGCCCAAGTATTATATACCAACTTGTGGTATAAACACTAAAACCCTAACACATAGTTAGGTGTGCTTGTGAGTGTTTCTATTCTAGAGAGAAAAATTTTTTGAGCCTCCATCTTATCCTCTCAAGCACCCCACACCATTTGCTTTGATTTCAAGATTATTTGTGTGGTTAATCCATCCTAGGTTAGATTGTTTGGTGTAATAGGGACCAACAAGTGGTATCAGAGCCCAACGCGACCGATTTGCGTGTTTTAAGCAAGATTTGAGTGAAAATTTGCTTGAAAAATTATTTCGTCACTTTCGGTTTTGGGCGATTCGACCTCATTTTGTTGTTTTTAGACATCCCAAAGGTTGATTATGTGTTTAGGAATGTTTTTCTGAAGTTCTGGAACAAGTTTCGTCGTTTTGAGTGAGATCTGAGTGAAAACGGACGATTTTTTCTTAAAAATCGTAAAAATCGCGACAAGCAATGGAACAGTACGTTGATGTTCTTGCCCGCGAAACTTTTTGATGAATCGTTCAAGTCCGCGAAAATTTCATATCCGCGAAATTTTATTCCGAGAATTTTTAAACCGCGAAAATTTCACTTTCACTGCACTTTTTTCGCAACTGCCTTCTTTCAAATCCGAGAAATTTTTCAAATCCGAGAAATTTTCTAAAACTGAGAAATTTTTACACATGCGAAAATTTTTTTATACATGCAAAATTTCTATACATGCGAAAATTTTCATACATGCGAAAATTTACTTTAAATGTGAATTTTCTCTCGACATGCGAAATTTTCAGTACATGCGAAAATTCACTCTGAATGCGAAAATTTTATACATGCGAAAATTTTATACATGCGAAAATTTCTCGACATGCGAAAATTTTCAGTACATGCGAAAAATTTCCTCTGAATGCGAAATTTCTGTGCTATATGCGAAAATTCACTCTGAATGCGAAATTTCCTTATTTTCGCGGCTCACTCTCACAACGAAATTTCTCGGGACAACATCTTTCGCACATTTTCACACCATTTTTTTCGCACCCCCCGAGAAATGTGACGACCCTCGTTTTCTAAGTAAGATTAGTGGCGGATTTCCCCAACGTAAGCCGCGGAAGGCCCGTCTAACTAAAACTTTTTCCTAAAATAAATATACACTAATATAAAATATTATTTCACATACTAATATCTATATAACGGGCGTAGCCCCAAAATGTCAAAAAGAACAAAACCCTATTATCGCTCCACAGGTCTCATCCATATACCGCCCCGCCCTCAAAAGTCCGTGGAGCACCGCCACCAGCCGCCTCAGTCTTGAAGCGCGTCGGCGTCAGACTCAGTACCTACACACGTAAACACTGAGCGATTTGCCCAGTAGGTGAATAAAAATGCATGTATGCACGTGAACGCTCATTCCCGATCCCCATATCTCATATGCACTGTTCAGTCTTTCTTTTCTCACAAATTCTGTCTCAAGTCACACAACATAGGGCCCTAGGTCAGACTCGACACCTCGCGCGCCCATAATAACAACATACGGAAGCTACACTAGCAGCGTTTTGACGATCACGCAACTGCCCTGCTAGGCCGCTCTTCCGCAAAGCGGTAGCCTACGCCGACAGCGTTTTGACGATCACGCAACTGCCCTGTCAGGTCGCTCCCTCCGCTGAAAATATATCACGACGGTTTTGCACCTCGGACGTTCACCCCCGAGTAGACAGATCGATCACGCCTGTCTGCCGTCAGGTGTCTACGAGTACCAACCTCGACTCCTCAACGAGTCAACAATAAAAATCACAAACATATCATTCTACCCCGCTCGTCAATATCTCGAACCAAACCGTTTCAATACGGTGTAAATACCTAACCCTGTGATATGATATGCAATGATAGGCATATAAACGTGATAATACATGAAAACACGCTTCCACATTAGACGTAGGTAAACACAAATCACGTAAATCATTTAATCACATAGAAGCATATAAAGCACATACATGTGTTTACGTATTGTAGATGAATAATTCACCTACCTGTCCCTCCCGCTATCGCTAAATAAGCGGTCTGATGGAATCCCTATAAGTTGATTCTCTGAATACATAAATATTACCATATCAGTATTTTGCTAAACTACATAAGTTTTCAGTTCTAACCCTAATTATAGAAAACCCTAAAATTTATGAAAACCTAAAATATAATATTCCTAAAATAAATAAACCTAAAATATTGAAAACTTCGAATCGAAAATTCTAAAATACCGAAAATTTATTAAGTAAACCATAATGTCGAAATACCAAATGTCGAGATCTACGAGCTTGCAAGATCTTTGGTTTAAAATGAAAATGTCGAGTTCCTTGTAAAAATTAAGGTCGAGACTTGAAATGTCGAAATCCTTAAAAATGTCAGACCCTAAACAATAGAAATGTCGAGATATATAGATATCGAATCCTTTAAATATTGAAGTCTTATAAAATGTCGAGACCCTCTAAAAACAAATATCAATGTCGAAGAGGTTCATAGAAGATGTCGAGACCTTAACAAAATGTCGAGATCTCTTATAGTTAAGAAGAACAAATATCGAAATCATTTACTTCTTGAAAATATCGAACCTTCGTAAATGTCGAGACATCTAAAACAAATATAAATGTCGAGATTTCAAACCACATTAATATCCTAAAATATCGAGACCCTAAAGAAGTCGAGACCCCTGGAAAGTGTCGAGCTCTTAAAGGAAAAATGTCGAGATCTTTCATAGTTAAGAAAAGAATAATTGTCGAGATCCCTATGTGCTTATCGACATTTTACTAAACAACTAATATCGAGACCTCATATTGACTTTATGTAAACACACCTCGACATGTTATCAAATTCTTACTAATGTCTCGTGACCTATTTCCTAATATCAATACATCTCGAGATTTTAATTGTCATATCCCAACATCTATCTAAATTGCCTATTGACATCAAAAAGGTGGTGAATGCATCTCGAGTTTTTCTCACTATATCTATCGACATTTGAAGGTTAATTGTCGAAATCTATAACATTGCCGATATCTTTCTAAAAGTCGGGATTCCTCTCCAGAAACCCTAA
This sequence comes from Craterostigma plantagineum, assembly GCA_027422505.1. Taxonomy (NCBI): domain Eukaryota; kingdom Viridiplantae; phylum Streptophyta; class Magnoliopsida; order Lamiales; family Linderniaceae; genus Craterostigma; species Craterostigma plantagineum. Next base: position 13,441 of record JAPQWV010004742.1, read on the forward strand.
ACAAGTATCATCTCAAACCAGAAAAATCTTATACTCTAATCGTTTAGGTTTCTAACTAACATAAAAATCTCTTAAAGACACCACAAAATTCAATATTCTTAAAGCTTATACCATACAACTAATTGGTCGAACTTAAGTACGTAAGTTTTTTTTTTTCTAAGCCGGTATGATTTCGAATATCATCACTGTTATGACTTAGGCATGAAATTATGTAGTGATCGATCTATATTTTATAAGAAATATACTCGGTACCTGAAGTTAATATAATTTAACTATCATGAATTAGGAATTATACCTACTCCTCTTTAGTCATCGATTAGTTTGGATGAATGGAATAGCTCTTTGTTCTTCTCCTATTTTTCGTTGCTTTGCTAAATGGAAGTTTTCATTTACTAAGTTAAGGATATATACTAACCTAAAAGCCTCGAAAATGATGTTGATTGGTGTAATACCGTAAAATTAATACGGGATTATTTTGTAACGTTCGAAATTAATGGAATTATTTTCGGACAAAACGATTTCGGAATTAAATCCAAAAATAATAAATAAGCCGAGAGTTGAATAATTAGGATGGGCCGAAATATGAGTAGACCAAATAAATAAATAGGCCCAACTATATGATAACTTATTAATACTAGTATAGAGTTAATGTGGCCCAATATAATTAGAGAAAGACCCAAAGGGAACTAACAAGGCCAGTTAAATACTAAAGCCCACCTAAAAACTTAATTGGCCCAAATATTTCAAGATAAGGACAATGTTACTTAATGGAAAAGGTAATATACGTGTGAAGCATGTCATTCTCCTAAGACTTGGGATAAAAACAACTATTACTAACAAGGGAAGAAAAAAAACGTAACGAGCCAGAACAAAGAAAGAAGGGTTTCAACAAGCTCAAACTGATTTTAGAGTTGGGAGATTATCAATACTCAACTAGAGGTAAGAACACCTATTTATAACCTCTAACCTTGCTACAAGCTTTATGTATTAATTATATTTAAGAGGTTCGATGGATTAAGTGGAGTTTAGGTGTGATAGGTGGTGAACGAGATAAAGAACGGTAGATTCGGCTAGCTCCACATTTCAAACAATCATCTCAGTTGTCTCGAAGGAAAGGTAGGTGGTTTTTAAACCCCTACTACCCGTACGATTTTCCTCAAAACAGTTTGGAATTCGATTGGAAGGCCAATGGAATTCAAAGTTTTAAGTTGTAGGATTTTCATAAATTCGTGACATGTTGCTATGTGATATTACGTGATTTTTGAACTCAATATATGAGTTCTTGGACTGTATAATTTAAGTGATGTGTTTATTCGATGAAGAACTTGATAAATTTCTGGAAAAGTTAGGGTTTTGACATGAATTTGAGTTTCGATGAAACAGTAATCGGGCGATTTAAGGATTTCGGGCGATTTCAATTGCGGGCCTGTGTTAAATCGTGAAATCGGGCGGAAATGATTTTAAGTGATAGGAAATCGGCCGATTTGGAATTTCGGGTCGCGGGAGCCGTTTCGCGGGCTCAATGATTTAAATGTGTGAGTAAAAACAGGTTTTCGCGGGCCAGAAGTCAGATTTCGCGGGCTGAAGCATTTCGCGAGTTGTGAGAACGCGGGCCGATTTTAGGTTTAGCGGGCCGATTTCAAATCGCGGGTGATTCCTGTGAGAGAAATCGGGCGATTCGTGAGATCAAATCGAGCTTCGAACGTTAAATCGGACGATTTGCGAAATCGCGAAAGTCGCACGAAATTCGGGCGTTGACCTGTACTTACGCGGGTTGACCAGAGGTTTTAACGCAGAATTCGGGCGATTCGTGAAATCGGGTGTTGACTCGATTTCGCGCATTGACCAAAGTGGGTTTCGGGCGGATTTAACTTGGACTTTGACAATTTTTGTGTGCGTTGACTGACAGATTTAATTTTGGGCTTTTGCCCTACTTCAGGCCCAAATATTTTAAATAAAATGGTTTTAAGCCCAAATTACTTTAAATAAAATATTTTTTCGTATTAATAACATATATTTTCGGGTCAACCCATATTTTAAATTATAACATTATTTTTGGATTTTTAAACCATCGGCCCTAGTTTAAAATATTATACGATTACGGGATTTCGTGGTATGTGTTGTATGTGATTTATTATATGTGCATTTCACGACATGCCACGGGAGAGATGATGATGTACCGTATTTGTACGGTGACACCTTACGGTGTCGGTTGAGTGGGGTAGGGGTGACCTTTATTGGTCGTCGAGGTTAGACTCGTGTAGCACCTGGTGGGAGAGGGGGTTGCGACACCCATCTACTCGGATTGAGCCACCCGAGGTGCACACCACCGATATTATTTGGCTCAGGGACGGCACAGATGTGAGATTCCTGTCTAACCCGGGTTGGTGGTAGGCCGCTCGGGGAAAGTCGTCGGGTTGAGATTGTGTGCGGAAGGAGCGACCCGCACGGCCGGCGTGGGCTACCGCATGATTATGGCGTACTTTGCCATTGCGCGCGTGCGGTGCTGAGTCTAGCCGAGGGCCCTGTTATGTGATGAGATGTGATAGGTTGAGCGTGCCATATTTTTTTGATGTGAGGATTTGGATTGGGTTGAGTGCACGCACGCATACATTGCATGTTTTTACTGCCACCTACTGGGCGTTTTTGCTCAGGGTTATATTTTTTCAGGTGGGACCGAGCCCGACACCGTGGGTGTCAGGGTTGAGATATAGGCTGGCTGGCGGCGGTGACTCACGGGCTTTTGAGGGCAGAGCGGTACATGGGACGCGACTGTGGAGAGGCGTAGGATAGTGTAGTCGGGTTTTGATTTTTGGGGCTTCGGCCCGTTGTATTATATCGACGCGCTTTTGTAGACCCGACTTAGTTTTATATATGTATATTATTTTATTTAAAAAGTTTTTATAAATCGGGTCCTCCGCGACTTTCGTTGCGGAAATCCGCCAATTATTCCAATTAGGAAGTAGGGTCGCCACAATTGGACAGCTTGGTAGATCAACGACTTTTCCTTAGGATTAAGCAATCTATAGTTATCTTGTACTTTTACTTTGGGCTTGTGGCTTTATAAAGAAACTTAAATTCTATTAAATACAGCCCAAATTCAATATCTTAGCATTAATTTTATTTAGCTCTTAGGGTTAATTTCGAAATTTATTTAAATCATTGAAATTTATTTTCTTGTTTCAAATTTAAAGTTCTTATCAAGTTTTCTTAATCCACATTACACATTTTATATCAAAATTCCGTATTAATTTTACGGGTATTACATCCTCCCCCCCTTAAAAGAATTTCGTCCCCGAAATTACGCCGACTGGAATAATTCGGGATAACGAACTCTCATATCATCCTCACGCTCCCACGTGGCTTCCTCAACTGATTGATTTCGCCACAAGACCTTAACTAGCGGAATAGTCTTATTCCGTAGTCGTTTCGATTCATACATCAAAATGTCTACGGGCTTCTCTTCATAACTCAAGTCAGGCTTGAGCTGTTGGTAAAGAAGCTCGTTCTGAATTACATGACTCGGGTCTGCGACGTATTTTCGTAATGTCGATACGTGAAAATACGTCGTGAACTTGCGATAATGAATTTGGTAACTCTAACTGATATGCAACTTCCCCGATTCGGCTGATGATTTTGAATGGGCCTATGTATCTAGGACTCAATTTGCCCTTTCTTCCGAAACGCTTTTACTCCTTTCATCGGGGAAATTTTCAGGAACACTTGGTCACCTTCTGCAAATTCCAATGGTCGTCGTCGATGATCTGCGTAACTCTTCTGACGACTCTGTGCGGTTCGCATCCTTTCTCGAATCTTCGTCACAGCTTCTGTCATTTCTCGGATCATATCAGGTCCTAACAATGTTCGCTCACCGATTTCGTCCAATGACTGGGTATCGGCATTTGCGCCCGTATAATGCCTCGTATGGCGCCATCCCGATAGTAGCGTGGAAGCTATTGTTATAGGAAAACTCTATCAGTGGTAGATACTTACTCCAGTTTCCTTTGAAATCGAGCACGCACAGCCCGTAGCATATCCTCAAGAGTCTGAATCGTTCGTTCAGACTGCCGTCGGTTTGGGGATGGTAAGCAGTACTGAATGAGAGCTTGGTTCCCATCGCTTTCTGTAGGCTTTGCCAAAAGTTAGACAAAAATCTTGAATCTCGATCCGAGACGATAGAAATTGGAATTCCATGGAGGCGAATGATTTCCTGAATATACATTCAGCGTAGCGTTCCATGGAAAAAGTGGAACTAATTGGAGGAAATGAGCGATTTGGTCAGGCGATCAACATCACCCAAATAGCATCGTGGCCTTTCGTCGTTTTGGGTAAACCAACGACGAAATCCATCGTGAGATGATCCCACTTCCATTCCGGAATGGGTAGAGGCTGCAAGGTTCCACCAGGTCGCTGGTGTTCTGCTTTAATCAATTGGCAGGTCATACATCGATTCACAAATGCAGCGATGTCTTTCTTCATTCCTGGCCACCAGTATGTTACTCGCAAGTCCTGATACATCTTTGTGGCTCCTGGGTGTACCGAATATGTGGTCGCGTGTGCTTCCTTCATTATCGTTCGTCGTAATTCCTTGTTGTTAGGTACATAAAGACGGTTCTTGTATAGCAAAGCTCCATCCTCTCGGATGTTAAAATCCTTCGGGTAGTGCCTCCTTTATCTTTAGGTAGAGTTCGTCTTCTTCTTGCGTCTTCTTAATCTGTTCTAGCAGCGTGGGTTGAAGAGTTAACACTGCTAGTTTTGCCTCAACTTCGCCTAAATTGACTATCTCTATTCCATTGATGTAACTCTGCATTCACCGCTTTTCGACTTAGCGCATCTGCGACTACGTTTGCCTTACCCGGATGATAGCTGATGATGCAATCGTAGTCCTTGACGAGTTCTAACCATCTTCGCGTCGCATGTTCAGTTCCTTCTGAGTGAAGAAATACTTCAAACTCTTATGGTCTGTGAAGATCTCACATTTCTCTCCGTAGAGATAATGTCTCCAGATCTTCAGAGCGAAGACCACTGCTGCTAATTCGAGGTCATGGGTTGGGTAGTTTCTCCGTATTCCTTTAGTTGTCGCGAAGCATAGGCAATTACCTTTCCGTTCTGCATCAGCACGCATCCAAGCCATTCTTCGAAGCATCGCTGTATACTGCAAATCCTCCGGTTCCCGATGGTATAGCTAATATGGGGGCAGATGTAAGACGTCTTTTCAGCTCTTGAAAACTTTGTTCGCACGCTTCGGTCCACTTGAATGGTATGTTCTTCCTCGTCAGGTTGGTCAACGTAGAGGCGATGCTGGAGAAGTCCGCTATAAACTTACGGTAGTATCCCGCAAGTCCCAGAAAACTTCGAACTTCGGTAGGAGTCGTAGGTCGTGGCCAGTTATTCACAGCTTCGATCTTACTCGGGTCCACAGAGATTCCATTTCCAGAAATCACGTGTCCCAAAAAGGCTACTTGCTCAAGCCAAAATTCACATTTCTTGAATTTGGCGTAGAGCTGTTTTTCTCGCAGAATTCCTAAGACAGTTCGCAAATGACTTTCGTGTTCGTCCCTCGTCTTAGAATAGATTAGCATATCGTCGATAAAGACGATAACAAATCGATCGAGGTAATCCTTAAAGACCCGATTCATCAAGTCCATAAAAGCAGCTGGGGCGTTTGTCAGTCCAAAAGGCATGACCAGAAACTCGTAATGGCCGTACCTTGTACTGAATGCGGTTTTAGGAACATCTACCTCCCTGATCTTCAACTGATGGTATCCCGAACGGAGGTCAATTTTCGAGAATACCGTAGCTCCTTGTAGTTGATCGAACAGATCATCGATCCTAGGCAAAGGGTATTTATTCTTGATCGTGATCTTATTCAATTCTCGGTAGTCAATGCATAGTCGCATCGAACCATCCTTCTTTCGTACAAAAAGAACGGGTGCGCCCCACGGCGAAAAACTCGGCTGGATAAACCCCTTAGATAGTAAGTCTTCTAACTGTTCCTTCAATTCCTTTAACTCATTTGGTGCTAAACGATAAGGGGCTTTAGAGATTGGGGCTGACCCTGGCATCAGATCAATCTTGAACTGTATTTCTCGATCAGGGGGTAACCCCGGAGATCGTCGGGAAATACATCAGTGTATTCGTTGGCTACAGGTACGTCTTTTAGTTCCGGCTGAGGTAAGTCCTCTGCCTTCACCGCATACACGAGATAAGACTCACAACCTGACCTCAAAAGTCGTTGAGCCTTTAGAGCTGATATTCGTGGAATACTATTCTTATCTGTTTTTCCCGAAAAAGTGAATGCTTCTTCCTCGGGCAATTGGAATTTAACGACCTTCTTGTTGCAATCTATGATGGCTCCATATCTTGAAAGCCAATCCATTCCGAAGATGACATCGTAGTCGTTCATCGGGATTACAATCAGGTCGGCCCTCAAGTTCCTACCCTCAATAACTACGACGCATCCTTTCAGTATTTGGTTGGTATGCGTCGGATCCCCATGTGGTAGAGTAACTATATAGTTACATTCAGATGAGGTAGGAGATATTCCTACCTTTGCCACGTATTTGGCCGACACAAATGAATGGGTGGCTCCAGAGTCAATTAACACCGAAGTGGGCACGTCATAGATAATTAGCGTACCCGTTACTACGGAGGGATTCGCCTCGGCTTCCTCGTTTGTAAGTGTGAAAACTCGTGCAGGAACCGGTGGAGGTCGAACCGGTGGTTGAGTCAGGTTCTGGGGCAAAGTCGTATTGCAATTCCTAGCATAATGCCCATTCTTCCACATCTGAAACACTGCGGGTTTGGGTTGGGTCTGGGTTGATAACAGGCGCCGAAGTGGTAACGGCCACACTGTCTGCACTGAGGTGCTGAATTTGGAGATCTATTCGAAGTATTCATGGGTCCCTGGTTCGGCATCGGGCGCCAGTTCTGTTGGCCCTGACATCCTTGGTTACTTTGGCCTTTGTTGAAAAATTGTCGTTTACGGTCATTTCCAGGTCCTTGCTGATTTTCCCTTCTCTTCTTCGCCTCCTGAGCTTCAGAAATCTGAGCCTCAGCCTGCTCCGCTATCATGGCCCTTTCTGCTACTTGGGTAAATTCCATCTGTCGGGCCCCCGAAATACTTAAGTCGCGATAAAGCTCAGGTTTGAGGCCCGTAATGAACCTCGTCACTTTGAGTAGATTTGTTGCCACCATGTGAGGAGCGAAACGGGACAGCTCCTCGAATCGACGGATATATTGAGTTACAGGCATTCCTCCTTGCCTGAGATTCATAAATTCTAGCATCCGTCTTTCCTGTTCATGGGCAGTAAAATATTTGCCGTGGAACAATTCTCTAAATCGTTCCCACGACATATTCGTCGGATCTTCTAGAACTTTAACGGTATCCCACCAGAATCGGGCGTTTCCTCTGAGCATGGAAACGGCGCACAAGACCTTTTCATTTTCAGGCACACGACTATATATGAACATATCTTCTATAGTACGCAGCCAATCCTCCGCCACTGCTGGGTCCGTAGCATCAGCAAAGGTTGGGGGATCCATTTTCCGAAACCGTTCCCCTATAATTTCTACACGCACTGGCTGTGAGGAAGGACGATGTTCAGACGAGCTATGATGATGGAGTAGCTCGTCGATTTGACTCGACTGCGATTGATATGTTCCGACTGACGTTGAAGTAAATCGGTCAGTTGTAGAATAGTAGAGTCCCTTTCATTTGGAGGGGACTCCGGTTCAGCCCTACGGCTGGATTCAGCCACATGTTCACTACGGGTTCTTGGTATTTTTCAACTATTATCTACATTAATTCAAATAAAACACATATCAGATAACCCATAATCACATAATCAAGCATTTAACTTACAGGCCAGGCTGGTTCTCCAGGCTTTTGAGCGGCAGTACATGGACAGTCTTCAGAATCTAAAGCCTAAGCTCTGATACCACCTGTGACGACCCTCGTTTTCTAAGTAAGATTAGTGGCGGATTTCCGCAACGTAAGCCGCGGAAGGCCCGTCTAACTAAAACTTTTTCCTAAAATAATATACACTAATATAAAATATTATTTCACATACTAATATCTATATAACGGGCGTAGCCCCAAATGTCAAAAGAACAAAAACCCTATTATCGCTCCACAGGTCTTCATCCATATACCGCCCCGCCCTCAAAAGTCCGTGGAGCACCGCCACCAGCCGCCTCAGTCTTGACGCGCGTCGGCGTCAGACTCAGTACCTACAACACGTAAACACTGAGCGATTTGCCCAGTAGGTGAATAAAAATGCATGTATGCACGTGAAACGCTCATTCCGATCCCCATATCTCATATGCACTGTTCACTCTTTCTTTTCTCACAAATCCTGTCTCAAGTCACACAACATAGGGCCCTAGGTCAGACTCGACACCTCGCGCGCCCATAATAACAACATACGGAAGCTTACACTAGCAGCGTTTTGACGATCACGCAACTGCCCTGCTAGGCCGCTCTTCCGCAAGCGGTAGCCTACGCCGACAGCGTTTTGACGATCACGCAACTGCCCTGTCAGGTCGCTCCCTCCGCTGAAATATAATCACGACGGTTTTGCACCTCGGGACGTTCACGCCCGAGTAGACAGATCGATCACGCCTGTCTGCCGTCAGGTGTCATACGAGTACCAACCTCGACTCCTCAACGAGTCAACAATAAAAATCACAAACATATCATTCTACCCCGCTCGTCAATATCTCGAACCAACACCGTTTCAATACGGTGTAAATACCTAACCCTGTGATATGATATGCATATGATATGCATATAAACGTGATAATACATGAAAACACGCTTCCACATTAGACGTAGGTAAAACACGTAAATCACGTAAATCATTTAATCACATAGAAGCATATAAAGCACATACATGTGTTTACGTATTGTAGATGAATAATTCACCTACCTGTCCTCCCGCTATCGCTAAATAAGCGGTCTGATGGAATCCCTATAAGTTGATTCTCTGAATACATAAATATTACCATATCAGTATATTTGCTAAACTACATAAGTTTTCAAGTTCCTAACCCTAATTATAGAAAACCCTAAAATTTATGAAAACCTGAAAATAATAATATTCCTAAAAATAAATAAACCTAAAATATTGAAAACCTTCGAAATCGAAAATTCTAAAATACCGTACCGAAAATTTATTAAGTAAACCATAATGTCGAAATACCAAATGTCGAGATCTACGAGCTTGCCAAGATCTTTGGTTTAAAAATGAAAATGTCGAGTTCCTTGTAAAAATTAAGGTCGAGACTTGAAATGTCGAATTCTTAAAAATGTCGAGACCCTAAACAATAGAAATGTCGAGATATATAGATATCGAATCCTTTAAATATTGAAGTCTTATAAAATGTCGAGACCCTTAAAAACAAATATAAATGTCGAAGAGGTTCATAGAAGATGTCGAGACCTTAACAAAATGTCGAGATCTCTTATAGTTAAGAAAGAACAAATATCGAAATCATTACTTCTTGAAAATATCGAAACCTTCGTAAAATGTCGAGACATCTAAAACAATAATAAATGTCGAGATTTCAAACCACATTAATATCCTAAATATCGAGACCCTAAAGAAGTCGAGACCCCTGGAAATGTCGAGCTCTTAAAGGAAAAATGTCGAGATCTTTCATAGTTAAGAAAAGAATAATTGTCGAGATCCCTATGTGCTTATCGACATTTTACTAAACAACTAATATCGAGACCTCATATTGACTTTATGTAAACACACCTCGACATGTTATCAAATTCTTACTAATGTCGTGACCTATTTCCTAATATCAATACATCTCGAGATTTTAATTGTCATATCCCAACATCTATCTAAATTGCCTATTGACATCAAAAAGGGTGAATGCATCTCGAGTTTTCTCACTATATCTATCGACATTTTGAAGGTTAATTGTCGAAATCTATAACCATTGCCGATATCTTTCTAAAAGTCGGGATTCTCTCCAGAAACCCTAAAACCAGTATCATCTCAAACCCAGAAAAATCTTATACTCTAAATCGTTAGGTTTCTAACTAACATAAAAATCTCTTAAAGACACCACAAAATTCAATATTCATTAAAGCTTATACCATACAACTAATTGGTCGAACTTAAGTACGTAAGTTTTTTTTTTTCTAAGCACGGTATGATTTCGAATATCATCACTGTTAGGACTTAGGCATGAAATTATGTAGTGATCGATCTATATTTTATAAGAAATATACTCGGTAACCCTGAAGTTAATATAATTTAACTATCATGAATTTAGGAATTATACCTTACTCCTCTTTAGGTCCTTTCGATTAGTTGGATGAATGGAATAGCTCTTTGTTCTTCTCCTATTTTTTCGTTGCTTTGCTAAATGGAAGTTTTCATTTACTAAGTTAAGGATATATACTAACCTAAAAGCCTCGAAAATGATGTTGATTGGACAGCTTGGTAGATCAACGAACTTTTCCTTAGGATTAAGCAATCTTATAGTTATCTTGTACTTTTACTTTGGGCTTGTGGCTTTATAAAGAAACTTAAATTCTATTAAATACAGCCCAATTCAATATCTTAGCATATTAAATTTTATTTAGCTCTTAGGGTTAATTTCGAAATTTATTTAAATCATTGAAATTTATTTTCTTGTTTCAAATTTAAAGTTCTTATCAAGTTTTCTTAATCCACAAAATTACACATTTTATATCAAAATTCCCGTATTAATTTTACGGGTATTACAAGAAATTTGCACCCAACCTTTAAACTTGATCCAAACTCGATTTTTGGGCTTCAAATCTTGTAAAAATCACTCTTTAAAATTACACTTAAACGTTTTTGACCACCAAAATTTCTGGCCCCCCTCGGATTAAAAGGTTTCTAAGCCTAAGGAAAATTTATATCATTGGATAGAGAAAATTTTCTAAGGCCATTGGACTTTGTCTATTTTACACTTTTAAAATTTCCGAAATAAATTTTTCTGGGCCAAAATTTCGGTATAGACGACGTTTTTGTGAAATTTTTGAAGGCAAATCCAAAACGCGGCAACGATCACCGTACCCAACGATCGACCTAGGACGGTATTGGCACATTATAGAAAAAGTTTAGGTCCCCCCCAAACTTTTCGGAGCGGAATTTCCAAATGCCAATTTCACACTACCCAGTATGTATGGTACCCGGGTTGCTCCACATACATGACTGGTACACGACGTGAGCAACCACTCCCCGGCATGAATGGTACATGGGTTGCTCCACATTCATGACCGGTATGCACTGCGAGCAACCAACCCCATCATGCACGTTTAACGGGTTGCTCCACGTGCATGAAGGGATGTCAGAGAAGCGAGCAATCATCATGACTTCTGTACAAATCCGTGCAGAACCCGGACCCCTAAAGAAGGGTTGACAAGAGTTCAACCAACCATCAGTGGGCGCGCCATCTAATCTCGATGCTTAGGCGATGTGGATCTCATGTACCAGACTCCACCGTCCCCCACTGCCATCCATTCCACCATGGTGCGCTACATGGAGACGTCCTAAGCCACCGTGATCCTCTTACGCCCTCACCACCACCACCACCTGACGAGACTCAGAAGTGTCTGATCAACAGTTTTGGGCCACCCTCGTCGACATCACTCGTGGTCGCCTTTCAACGCTATCATGCCACGCCACCATAGTTCCCATGGATCAGTGAAACCCCCCTGATCCTAACCCAGGAACGAGCCTACCCTAGCCTCTCTAGTCTAGGTCTAGGTCGCGCGACATCCTCCTCCACGCAAAGATCCAATCAACGATCTCGGGAGGATGACGTAAGTCGCTTGCAGGAGTTGCGAACCAACGACGACTTGATCGCACTCCTCTGTCATATCTCACCACAACCCGGACCTCGCCCATAGGTACAGGAGACGACTCGCTCGTTTTCCCGAGTAGAAGTCGCGGCATCTGGTCCAACCGCGCAATTAACCCTCCCAACCACTCAGCTATCTTTCGCAGATAGCTTGTTTCATTCGCACAAGAGGAACCATGTTAGCCATCACCGCCCCACTTGGAGACGGTTGATGTTGAACATGCAGTGCCCCCGCCTCTCACTGCACCTCTTCCACCCACGTCGAGTCTAGTGTCCTCACCCACCGAATTTTCCAATTTCTAGGACACAAACACTCTTTACGCACCGCAGGTTCTTCGTGAACTTGCCGAACGCCTCGGTGATGTCTCTGTGACTGAGAGCGGAAGACCTAGCACGGGCCAACGTCACCACAACCGTGAGCCTAGGCCATCAATCGTTTGAGTCTGTCTCATCGATGATGCCAACGAGAAGTCTTAGTGACCCCGTCTTTTCTTGTCCTGTGCAAACCAGGCGGCACATCGGACACGCGTTTCGATGTCGTGACGACGGAGCGTCTTTCCCCCGTCTGGTTAGTTACCCCGTTCGTGATGGAGACCCGACTCGTAGCAATCAGCGAGGAACTTACACATTCCATGCGCACTCGATCACGAGGTCTATGAAGGACAAGGTCCCATCACCGACACCACTCTACGCCTACGCTTACGCCACCACATGCTGCTCGCCTCTTCCAAGTTTCGAAATGAACTTGGAGGAAAGCAAAATGCTGCTACTCCTGAGAATCCCACTTGATTGCCTCACTCAACACCACACCACACCATCATCACCACCATCAACACCGAGGCAGACTCGTCCTCCACGGACGAGTGACGATCCAAAGACGGAGATCATCTCAAGTGGGAGTAAAGAGAAGAACTGAGTTGAAGATCGTACAGTAGCATCAGCAGCAACCATCATCCACCTCCGCTCACACCACCTATGCCACCTCTCCAACACCTACTCCACCACCTCCACCAACTACGCCCCGCGGAGGCTTCCACTACCTCCGCGCACCCTTATGTGTCAGGCTATTATATCATAATGAACACTCGAAGGAGCCATGGCACATCTCATCCACCACATTCCGCCTCTACTGCGCTGACCACTCTGAAGACCGGGCTCCTGCTCTTGAAAGTCACATTTCAATGGAGCCTTGGCACACTTTTTACGCCCACACCTACCTTCTTCTGGAGCCAGACGAGTCATCTTCGAGGCCGAACTAGACAACTTCCATTCGAAGACGACAAATCCGGCGCCAAGAAGAAGAAGATTGAGAATCTTAACAATGAGTCCTAGCCGAGCCATCAATGCCTCCGAAAGAAGAGGAGATATCCCTTGTAGGGGGAGTTTGCTAGGAATCGAGATCTCCAATATGCCCAACAAAGATATCCCGCGCTGAACTGAAGATTGAACACTAAGGGGAGATTGTTAGGAAATATTTTGTAGTGTTCAATTTCATTAATTATCTTTGTTGGTTAGCTTTATTAAACTTTGGACTAGTTCTTAGTTGGGTTAGTTCTTAGTTATTCATGTAATGGCCTTCACAAGGGCCCAAGTATTATATACCAACTTGTGGTATAAA
>JAPQWV010004743.1:0-26868 GCA_027422505.1 Craterostigma plantagineum
ATCTACTTCTCACATTCTTCCTGACCTTTCTCACATTCTACTTGACCTTTCATAACATATTTGGGCCTCTTCGGCTTTCAATCTACTATGTATCATAAAAGGGCTCAAACCCAAGTACTCCCTCTGTGCTTATCCCTATGGCGCCTTTCAATCCCAATGCGGTCTCATTGAGAGGCTAATAGTGCCTTTCAATCCCAATGCGGTCCCATTGAGAGGCTAATGGTGCCTTTCAATCCCAATGTGATCCCATTGAGAGGCTAATGGTGCCTTTCAATCCCAATGCGGTCCCATTGAGAGGCTAATAGTGCCTTTCAATCCAATGCGGTCCCATTGAGAGGCTAATAGTGCCTTTCAATCCCAATGCGATCCCATTGAGAGGCTAATGGTGCCTTTCAATCCCAATGCGGTCCCATTGAGAGGCTAATGGTGCCTTTCAATCCCAACGCGGTCCCATTGAGAGGCTAATGGTGCCTTTCAATCCCAATGCGGTCCCATTGAGAGGCTAATGGTGCCTTTCAATCCCAATGTGATCCACACTGAGAGGCTACTATACATTGCTCTCAAGCGATCTTATACTCATGCACGCTATTTCCTGACTCTCATACTAGTCGTGCGCGTGCACATGCTCATACTCATGCCATGAATATGCGTGCCATGTTCATATAATAATTTTCATCACATCAAATCACGTAAGTCACATAAGCAAGTAGTCGCATAAATCATAAGAACACATAACACATAATTTCATGCACATAAAAATTATGTGTTGTAGTTGCGATTTCACTTACCTGGTTATCCTTAGCTATTAGCTTATCAGTAAGTCGCTATCCTCAAACCTTCTTCCCAGACTACTGAAGAGTTTATTCCCTTGTTCTAGCTCGGCTTCTCTCTTCCTCTCTACTTCTAAATTGTTCGATAGTTCTAAAATGAAATATCTTAGCTCGTTCTTTCTAGTCCTTTATCTACGTTTTGCGTGTGGTGATAGATAAATGACATCAAAATTTGTTGATCCTTATCTCATCTCATGTGTTATATTATTATACTATAACCTTCTAAAAAAAATCGAGCTCCCAATTTATCCTTACTAGCACTTGCTCCATTATTTAATACTTGGTTTCTTATCAAAACTACTTACTTAGGTTTATCAAAGTCTTCTTATTACCATACACCAATTTAAATTAAGTTCATATCATCGATCGAGGCTAGTCATTGTTATCATATTCATTGAGTCTTTTCTAACACTTTAATTATGCATGAACCTCCTCTAAATTTCATAAGTCCTATTTTCATCATACAAATAAAATATATGTCAAGTAAAGCATCCAAAATATTAGCATGTATTTCACAAAATAATTTACGTATTACAATTATTCTTCCATAGCCTTAACATTTTTATCTTATTACTCCAACAAGTTTTTTTTTTTTTAATTAAATAACCTTCACCACAAATTTTATTGTAAATCCCGTAAATAAATTTTTACGGGTATTACATCCTCCCCCCCTTAAAAGAATTTCGCCCCGAAATTCCGTCAGCTGGAATAATTCAGGGTGACGATTGGTAGGGAGTTGAACGGGCTGGGTTGGGTTATAGAATTCACCCTAGGACGTTATCAAGGAATCTCGTATAATTTTCAAAGATAGAAAAGAATACGATCCTGATGAAGTAGATATGAAAATTATTCCAGGTAGTGGAACTTGTATCGCCTCGACGAGCTAACGAGAATAATAATAAACTTAGGCAGAAATCGAAGATCCTAAGTACCCATCACGCTTCCACTGCACAACTCTGATATCGAATAAATACGTTTCTTAGGGTGAGCAAAAGATTAGGACATAGGAATATACCCCGGTATTATTGGTTTCAGGAATTCAGCAAAAGATTTCGGCTTCTTATTTCAAACGCCTATCTACTACGATCACGACTCAGGTCGACACTCGAACTAGTATCAACCAAGTCGGCTAAAAAGAATTACCGAGTCTTACCACCTAAGTGGTGAATATAAAAGGAAGTGTGGTTCCTAAGTCCACTAATCATGCATGTTGAGGTTTAATCGATTAGAAGGGTACCTCCCGTCTCGGATGGTTTGTGTTCAGATTCTTCTGCCGTGAGCATATATACTCGAGCGGGTGCTGTCAGTGGCTTGGCCCGGTTTGTTCCCTGACTTCCAGATGCATTCTCTGGGCACACTACGGAGTAGTGGCCTGCCTTGCCACATTTAAAGCAGGTGGAGTTTTGGGAGAAACAGACGCCAAGATGACGTCGTGCCATTTCGGACATACGGGTGCATTCAGTTGGGGTCTCCCTTGATTCGGATTTGTTTGTTGAGCTGGTCGAGGGTGTTTGAAAATTGGGTTCACATTCTGAGGAACAAACGGTTTCTTCTGATTATTTCCGTTCCCTTTGGGTCCTTGTTCGAATTTCCTCTTAATTTCCTGGGCTCGCACGATTCTGATTTCGGCTTGTTCAGCCATCAGGGCTCGTTCCGCCATTTGGGCATACGTAACCCCTTGGAATCCAGCCATGCCAACGTCACGGTAAAGTTCTGGCTTCAAGCCTTCCATAAATCGCTCAATTTTCAGTGAGTCGGTGCTCACCATGTGGGTAGCGAATCGGGAAAGTTGTTCGAATTTTGAATGTACTCCGCCACCGTCATTGTTCCTTGGCGGAGATTGATGAACTCGTTCATCCTTTGGGCTCGAACGGGAGCAGTAAAATACTTATTTCGGAAGAGTTCTTTGAACGCTCCCAGGTCATTGTTATCGGATCTTCGAGAGTTGGATCGTATCCCACCAGTGGCCGGCGATTCCCCTTAATAGGTACCCAGCACACAAGGCTTTTTCGGTTTCAGGGGTACGGCTATGCTGGAACATAGTTTCTAGGGTTCGGAGCCAATCCTCAGCAGAGGTTGGGTCAAGAGCGTCTTCAAAGGTTGGGGGTTGAGTTTACGAAATCTCTCCCCGACCATTTCAATTCTGTCGGCTTGAGGGGATCCATTGCTCGATTGCCCGCCAGCATTTTGTTGCTGAATCAATTGCTGGATTTGGGCAGATTGTTGGCGGACTAGTTCCGCAAGTTGGAGGATAGTCTCATCACGACTATCAGTAGGGGTTGCGGTTTCTTTACCTTTATCTGCACCCCCACTATTCTCACCTCTTGTTCTACCCATCGTTCTGTTATCCTAATGTTCCTAAAATTAATCAGTCATGTATACAAGAAATTCATAGAAACATAAAACTTACGAGCAAGGCCGCTTCCGTGCTTTTGAGTGTGTGTACATGGACAGTCTGCAGAACCTATATCCTAAGCTCTGATACCACCTGTGGCAGCCCCGCCTTCCACCACTACTTTCTTAACTAGTCTACGCGACTAATATCCTAATAATTAAACAGATCATATGAAATTTCGTATAAAATTTTTCCTTTTATAAAAAGGAATCGTAACGGTTCCTACAAAATTATCATGGGTCCTATTTACATAGGAAAGCGCGCATGCGGGTCAAAATAAATCTATCTACTGGGCCTCCACGAGGTCGCATCCATGCACACACTTCCATCTCAAAAGCCCACGAAAGCTTCAAAAGTTGGCCTCGCACGTGAAAATGATCACGTACCGTGATCGCGGGGTCCTACAACACATAAAACGTGGAATGCAGCTTATAAAGCCCAGTAAGCGGAAACCATGGATGCAATGCACATGACCTACATAGCAAGGCATTCGCGCCCATGCTATCTACTTCTCACATTCTTCCTGACCTTTCTCACATTCTACTTGACCTTTCATAACATATTTGGGCCTCTTCGGCTTTCAATCTACTATGTATCATAAAAAGGGCTCAAACCCAAGTACTCCCTCTGTGCTTATCCCTATGGCGCCTTTCAATCCCAATGCGGTCTCATTGAGAGGCTAATAGTGCCTTTCAATCCCAATGCGGTCCCATTGAGAGGCTAATGGTGCCTTTCAATCCCAATGTGATCCCATTGAGAGGCTAATGGTGCCTTTCAATCCAATGCGGTCCCATTGAGAGGCTAATAGTGCCTTTCAATCCCAATGCGGTCCCATTGAGAGGCTAATAGTGCCTTTCAATCCCAATGCGATCCCATTGAGAGGCTAATGGTGCCTTTCAATCCCAATGCGGTCCCATTGAGAGGCTAATGGTGCCTTTCAATCCCAACGCGGGGCCCATTGAGAGGCTAATGGTGCCTTTCAATCCCAATGCGGTCCCATTGAGAGGCTAATGGTGCCTTTCAATCCCAATGTGATCCACACTGAGAGGCTACTATACATTGCTCTCAAGCGATCTTATACTCATGCACGCTATTTCCTGACTCTCATACTAGTCGTGCGTGCACATGCTCATACTCATGCCATGAATATGCGTGCCATGTTCATATAATAATTTTCATCACATCAAATCACGTAAGTCACATAAGCAAGTAGTCGCATAAAATCATAAGAACACATAACACATAATTTCATGCACATAAAAATTATGTGTTGTAGTTGCGATTTCCACTTACCTGGTATCCTTAGCTATTAGCTTATCAGTAAGTCGCTAATCCTCAAACCCTTCTTCCCAGACTACTGAAGAGTTTTATTCCCTTGTTCTAGCTCGGCTTCTCTCTTCCTCTCTACTTCTAAATTGTTCGATAGTTCTAAAATGAAATATCTTAGCTCGTTATTTCTAGTCCTTATCTACGTTTTGCGTGTGGTGATAGATAAATGACATCAAAAATTTGTGATCCTTATCTCATCTCATGTGTTATATTATTATACTATAACCTTCCTTTGTAACTAAAAAAAATCGAGCTCCCAATTTATCCTTACTAGCACTTGCTCCATTATTTAATACTTGGTTTCTATCAAAACTACTTACTTAGGGTTTATCAAAGTCTTCTTATTACCATACACCAATTTAAATTAAGTTCATATCATCGATCGAGGCTGTCATTGTTATTTTTCATATTCATTGAGTCTTTTCTAACACTTTAATTATGCATGAACCTCCTCTAAATTTCATAAGTCCTATTTTCATCATACAAATAAAATATATGTCAAGTAAAGCATCCAAAATATTAGCATGTATTTCACAAAATAATTTACGTATTACAATTAATTCTTCCATAGCCTAACATTTTTATCTTATTACTCAACAAGGTTTTTTTTTTTTTAATAAATAACCTTCACCACAAATTTTATTGTAAATCCCGTAAATAAATTTTTACGGGTATTACAGCTACAAGGCAAGATTGATGGCGAAGGGCTACGGACAACGAGTAGGAATAGACTACGATGATGTGTTTGCTCCCGTTGCGAGAATGGAAACAATCCACCTGCTCTTTGCCCAAGCTGCACAACCTAGTCAGCTGCTCCATCAAGTGGACGTGAAGTCCGCTTTTCTGCATGGGGAGCTTGAGGAGGAAGTCACGTGGAGCGGCTGCTGGGATATTCAAGATCGGGAAAAGAAGGCAAAGTTGAAGTTAAAGAAAGCGCTTTACGGGCTGAAGCAAGCGCCTCGAGCATGAAAAACACTCGGATCGATAGCTACTTCAAAAGAAACAAGTTCAAGCAATGTCCATTCGGCATGCATTATACGTCTAAAGAGAAGGAGATGGATGATCATAGTCGCTCTTTATGTCGATGATCTTATTTTCATGGGGAGTAGTGAGAAAATAATTTACGACTTCAAGAAGGCGATGACGAGGAGTTCAAGATGACGGACTTGGGACTGATGAAATAATTTCTTGGTCTCGAAGTCGATCAAAGAAGCACGGGAATTTTCGTGTTACAAGAAGGATTTGCGAATGACATACTGAAGAAGAATAAAATGGAAGAAAGCAAGCCTCTAGCTACACCGATGGAACTTGGAATAAAGCTGTCCAAGTTTGAGGGAGCACCAGGAGTAAATGCAAGTGAATATCGAACTCTTGTGGAAGTCGTGCGGTACTTGACGTGCACGAGACCCGATATCGCTTACAGCGTTGGAGTTGTTAGCCGCACATGGAAGAACAAGGGAGGCACATCTCAAAGCAATCAAGAGAATTCTTCGATACATACGAGGAACACAGTCACTCAAATATTCTATTCAAAGACGAGTGACATCAAATTGGTCGGATATTCGGATAGTGATTGGTGTGGATATATTGATGATCGCAGAAGCACGGACGCCTACGTATTTTTTCTAGGGAGTACGACAATCGCGTTGGCGAAAAATCCGATCCATCATGAGAGAAGCAAGCATATTGATGCTCGGTTTCATTTTATCAGAGAGCACGTAAAAACGGATAAATGAATATGATACATGTCGCTAATCTAGACCAGGTTGCAGATATTTTTACGAAGCCGCTGCCGACGAGTACGTTTGAAAATTTGAAAAAGGTGCTTGGGATGAAAGACCAAAAGAAATTGATATTAAGGGAGAATTTGTGGAAAAATCTCAATGGTCAAAATAAATAAAAAATAAGACATATGAATACACGTGTCATGTGTGTATAAGAAATCAAAGAAAAATAAACACGTAAGGGGCCTAGTCATGCTTTAAAGAGGAGAAATAAAAATGATTTTGTATTCTTAAGTTTTCTATATAATGTATGTGGATGGATCTTTGTAAGGGGAGTGAGAGCAATAATAAAAATATTATACGATATGTGTTAGCGTGAAATAAAAAATACTTCTCCCTCTCATGTTTCATGCGCTTAAGAAATAAAAATAAAGCCAAGTGCAAGAGAATAACAAAGAAAAAAAAAGAGCGTGTAATGATATCTCAAATTGTTTTCGCGTGTGAGCCTCGTTCAAGTACTCAAAAGAAAAACAACAGTCTGCGACTTCTAAAACTCGCCGTCTTCGAGACTAACACTCCCATAAAGGAAGAAAAAAGCTCATACAAGAGGATAAAGAACTCCCACGGTGGAGAAACAAGAAAAAAAAAACTAAACAAAAAAACGAAAGAGAAATAGAAGCAAGAAATAAAGATGGTTTCCTTCCCGTCCTTCAAAATGGTGAGAAAGATGGGAAGATCATCGTTTTTTAGTTAGTGTTTTTTGTTGCCGAGGGAAGGAGGAGAAAAGTTGGAAGGAGGGAGACCGACTCAATTCACCGTATTAGATCCCCAAATTCCTCCTTTTACACCCCTAGGATAGGGAGAGCTTACTTCATTTATAAATGGAAATCTTTACACATGCAATAACAACAACAGCTCAACGTGCCACATAACTGATCAAAACACTCTATAATATAATACAACGTCTTAAAACTGTTGTGGTGTCCCACTGTTGTTCTTCTGCTGCCTTTCCCTCTCCTTAAGGTACTGCTGCAACAATAGCGTCGGCGTCTGCTGACCCAACTCATCACCGTAATAATAATCAAGAAAACCTTCTCCCAACTCCTCCCACACGCTCGAACTGATGATCGCTGCCCCCATAAACGTACGCAGTCGGGTAAATCAACGGCCTCGGGACGAAACGTCTCCCCAACAGATCGTAATAAGAAGAATCGAAGCCCAAAACCTCGTTAGATCCAAACGCTCGACCATTCATCTGCTGACCGTTTCTGTAGTAGTGGTAGAGCCACTCAGACGAGCTCATCGGAGGCACAAAAAGGACGTGTCGATCATTCCCGAGCCTGCGCTCATCCCACTCGAAGCAGCGCCTAATATTCCGTCTCCGGCTCATTAGCGGCAATTCCGCCCCTGTAATAATCCGGAGAAATTACAGTCGTCGGCCAGGGAAGTTCCTCGGGAAGTAGGGGAGCAGAAGGGATGGGCAGAGTATGAGGAGAGGGCGATTCGTCGATCGGGCTCAGCTTCTCCTTTTTGCTGTCGCGGGGCTTCGGGCCCCCTTGCCCGGGCGGGACCCACGCGCTCAGCGAGGGCGGGCCCGGCGTGTCCTTATCGTGGCGATGGTGGAAGCTGAAAGAATAAGAAGACGAAGAAGGAGAGTCGTCATCCTTAATAGTTGACGCTGGCCTTCGGCGTAGAGTGACGTGGCGCGCCGTAAGGATTCGTCGGGGGACGGCGGTGGGCTCTGTCTCCTCGACGGTGCGCGGAGTTACGCCTTGTAATAACGGGCTTGAAGACGATGATTTCTTCTTCAACCGCCGCGCTTTGCTGTTGATCCGTCGTCAGATTTAGAGCCTTGAAAGAGTTTTGGCAGTCGATCTCGTTTCGAGTCGCCTTCGCGTAGCTTCTAGAACGTTCTAGAACTTTCGACGCGGCGAGAAATTGGCGATGAGACGAGCGCGGTTCGTACCGTAGGAAAACCCCGTATCGGTTTCGAAGTTTAGATTTCGGTGAATATGAGCCAACGGAGAAAACGCTCTCGATTCGTGGTCTTCCCAAAGAGCAGCAGCGCTGTCGTTACGATCAGAAGCCATGAACTTATTATGATCCATTCTTTGTAAGAGGGCGGACAAGCGACTAGGAAGTAAGACAGTGATTTCTCAATCCTTTCGTCTTCGGCGAACGCCTCTAACGCATCGATTTTCTCGACCAACCACTCCGAGAAAACCAAACACGGCTGGTAAGAGAGGGCAGCCGTTCTTTCTGTGACACCTGTCGACGAGCCTGCCCGTCAATACGAAGATGGCAGAAATTGCGAGCGGTTTTATCGCAGGATTACGGTTTGGTTCTGATTTCTCTGCTTCTGAGGTTTCCGTGATGTTATGAAATAAGAAGATGAGTATCGAAACGATCTGAAGGGAGCGGTGAGGACCTTTCTTGGACGAATCCAAGCGCTGGTAGATTCCAAGGAGGCGAAGAGATTTGTGTCGTCATTCGATTCGAGCAAAGCTTCGAGGCTGTAAAGCGTGGAAGAGAACGTGCTATTGAAGTCCTCGAAGCTGCTTAAGCCATAATAAATATATAAACACGCAATCGAATTACTTCTAAGGGGTTTTAAAAAAAAAAATAGGCAGGCGGTGATTTGAGCAACGTTCTGTTACCTCGAACTGATGAAAAAGAAAACTCAGAGTCCTCACGAAAATGGGCCATAAGTCGAGCTCCTCGCCTGGACATTTCTCTTCATTACATGGCTTCGGCGAGGAGATTTTTTCGGAGGGATTAAGGAAGTCGAACTGAGATTCTGCAACTTGAAGTTTTCGGTTGATCTGCTCTGCAAAATCCACCCGGCGAACGCAAAGTTGGAAAAACGGGAAAAAAAAAGGCAAAAAAACTTTTTTTCTTACCTCGTCGAAGAGCAGCAATACATTCCTCCAAGCGTCGGGGAAAGGATCCTTTACGAACAAGCTCCTTACAAGATGGTACAATGCAAGAAAAGGATCGTCGACGTGCCTTGCAATAACGCCAACTGCACAACACACATATACATTAAGACACAACTAACTCCATATTCTTCTTTAGCATTACCATCTCATCTTAAGCAATGTAATGAATGAAATGAGTGAGTTTATTTTTACCTGATTATGAGGGTTGCCACTTTCGGGCCATATCTTAGAAGCTTCGAGGTAGTATTTGGCTGCTGCCGACCAATCAGATTCGTCGGGATTCTTACAAGACTCGCCATACCTTACAAGATCGCCCAAACAGACTAAAAGCCTATGGCAAGAATGCTGACATGTGTCTGATTTTGCCTTCTCAATAACACCATAGTAGTGCGAATCCTTTTTGAGGAAGATGACCGGCGGAAAACCCAAATTTCTTTCGAAGTTTTATGATCAAGTTCGTGTAGAAATTGGCTGATTCGGACAAGAATGAGTTGTATCTCTCGAGGGTCGTATGATCGGAAGCACCTTCCGAGGAAACGGCGTCGTTCCTTGGTCTTTGCCTGATGGTGATGATCCTTCGAAACTCATCTATGAGCTTGTAGTGAAGCTTCCATAGATGGTACTCGATTTCTTGATATTGCACCGATGATGTTTCGTCGCTGTTCAGCAGTGTATCCTCGTATTTGGTTCGAATTTTACGGTATAGCTTTAAGACTTCATCATCTAAATTACCTTTTGGCGTAGATCAGTGCTAACAGTTCTTTCTCTGTATCAACAACCTGGCGAATAAAGAAGATTTCGAAGGAACCCATAGCTTCTATACATATCTAGAGCAAAATCGAAGTCTGTATGAAAGATTCGAGCATATATGTGTGAGTACATGCAAGAATAAGTTACCTCGAGGAATGGCTTCTGCTGTTCCATGTCTGCACGAGCCAAGCTCTTCTGTTGAAGAAATACTCAGTTTTTCATCTGCAAAACCTTAGAGCTAGTGAAAGAAAAGCTAATAAAGGATTATTACACCTCTAGGACTTAGCGAAGAGGAGAATTTTGTCAGAACACAGAGATACAGAACCCAGAAACCACTGCGATCGATCACCTCCTCAAGAACAGTACAGAAGCAAATTCAAGAACAAAGATCGACTTTTTAGAGAGAAAAAAAGGACCCCAAACAAAAACAAAAAAAAGAGCAAGACAATTCGATGGCTAACGAGTTTGCGTGTCTAAAAACGAGACAAAACGAGGGGGAAGAGATTGTTTTAGTCAACTTCAAGAAAGATTTGTTTTGTGGCTTTTAATTAAAATAGGGGTGTTTTAACCCAATTTAGCTAAATAGGGCTATTTCGTAGAAATTAATAAATCGGGCGAAACGTGGTTATTAATGCGACGCCGCATCCATTGCCCGCGACGATGACGTGGCAACGACGATGGGCTTCGAGCGGGCCTGATCGGGCCCGATATTTGAAAATCGGGCCAGATCGGGCCCGAAATTTGAAAGTTGGGCCTGCCTTTAATTTAAAATTGCCTGGGCCGACCGTTGGCCCAGTAAACTGGCCGTCGCGCTTATTAGGTGCGACGTCGCGGTTAATGGCCGCGACGACGTGCTTAATAAAGCCGCGAGCTCTTCTTCTTCTTCCCCATTTCTCCTCAGCTCCTCCCCACCGATTCCGGCGATTTACAGCGGCGAACGACGGCGGCCAACACCACGTGATAGATCCATTCTTCCTCGGCTTCGTCGATTAAGCTTTTTTTGGGTATGAAACTCCTAATTTGTTTAAATCTTGATTTTGATGTTTCGTTAAATTTCGTCGAATTCTTGCGTTTAAGTTTGTGTTTTGGTATAATATGTGCTTTACATGTTGTGGGTTGTTTAATAGATGATATAACACACTAATTTTACATAATTGATTCGATTTCCTAATTTCGAAACCTAATTTTGAAATTAGGGTTTCTAGGTTATTTGATTCGTTTGTTAGTACATGAGTCAATTTATGTGTTTGTTTGTTGTTTTTGTTGCGATATTGACTTTGAAACGCTAATTTAGGATGGATACGAACGAATATTACGGTCCGATCGATAGATCACTTTTGATATTCCAGGATAGTCATCGTTGTAACGATGTACTATCCAACGCTGATGGTGCCCTCGACACACCTTTGACCGTTAGGGGTTTGGAGAGTGTCGTCTGGGGTAAGCTTTCACGACCGGTGCGGTTGCACGGTCGTGTTCTGGAGAGGCTGGATACTATGTCCTTCTACGGCGTGTATAGTTGTGGATCTCAGAAGTTAGATCCACACTTGATCACGGCCCTCGTAGAGAGGTGGAGGAAGGAGACGCATACGTTCCACTTGCCTGTGGGTGAGGCCACCGTCACTCTTGAGGACGTCGGTGTGCTGTGGGGACTCCCCGTTGATGGTCACTCGGTCAGTGGTGTTATCCAGCACAGGACGCAGGATCAGTGGCTCGATTACTTGGAGGAGCTGACTGGTTACAGACCTGCTGTGGGGCGTACATAGGGCTGTTCAAAAGATGGTTAACGACCGAACCATACCGAAAACCGATTTTTTCGGTACGAACCGAAAACCGAACCGAAAATTTCGGTTCGGTAATCGGTTATCGAGTTTTGTTTTTTCGGTTAATCGGTTCGGTTATGGTTATAGCGTTCGGTAAACCGGTTTAACCGAATAACCGAACAATTACATATTATATATTATATATATCTCAATATTTATTAAACACTAAAGCTCAATAATTTCTTTAAATTGGCCCAATCAACAACACAGCCCATTAATTAATCCACTTATATATGACGCCTTTTCGGCACACTGTCATCCCTAAACACGTGTTGTGTTGCCACTAACCCAATAATTAGTCTATTGATACACGAAGAAAATCGAAACATCAGAGTTCTTCGCAACAGAAAAAAGAAAGACTGAATCGATGAACTATGGTTCGACCCACGAGAAGGTACAACGACGAAGATGGATCGGCTCGTTTCAAGGGCGTACGGATGAGGAAATGGGTAAAGTGGGTGGCGGAGGTTCGCCGGCCGAACAGCCGCGGTCGTTTGTGGCTGGGCTCGTACGAGCCGGAGGAAGCCACCAGGGCTTGTGACGCGACCGCCGTCTGCCTTCAAGGTCCTACGGTGGCGCTTAACTAATAGATAAAAAGGAAAGATATTAGAAATCGATCGTTTTCTGAAATGAGAGGTAAATGCATAGATTAGGGAAAGAAATATATTATTTATTGAATAATTTTCGGTTAACCATTGGTAACCGAAAATAACCGAAATTGTTTCGGTAAAAACCGAACCGAACCGAAAAACATTCGGTTCGGTTTTCGGTTAATAAAATCAGTGAACCGAATTTGTCGGTTAACCGAATTTTCGGTATGGTTCGGTTCGGTTTTACCGAATGAAACCCCTAGGCGTACACCGGGACGAAGGTGTCGCTGAGGAAATTTGCAGACTGGCTAGAAGCCAACGAGATCGATGATCACAGCTCAGATTATGAGGTCGATCAGCGGGCACGTGCATATGCGCTTTTGCTTATGGGATCGGTTTTGTTCCCCGACTCCAGCGGCAGCACGACGTCCATGACTTTACTCCCGCTGCTCGAAGACATAGACGCCCTGCACACTTACAGTTGGGGCAGTGCCGTGCTGGCCTTCTTGTATAGAGAGCTTTGTACTTCGTGCCAGCGTCAGAAGATGAACATCGGTGGAGCTTTGCGGTTGCTACAGGTTTGTTCTTTTGTGTACTTGAATTTGCTTGAGGTATACATATTAATTTAACTTTTGTGTAGGTATGGGCATGGATACGTATATTACCTGTTCAGCCCGTTATTATCCGTCCTCGAGTGCGGATGATGCCCACCGAGGAAGATGGAATTCAGTTGCCCATGCCGGCACATGCTGCGAGGTAGTATATTTAATATATTTTCTTAAAAAATTTAATATATGGCGTTTTTTTAGATATTTAATTTTTTTCCTAAAAAATATTATATTTTAGAATATTTGTTTTATTTTAATTTATATTTAATAATATATTTATATTAATTTTATTCCAGGTGGAATGCGCTTTTCGATCATACGACATCGACGCACTCGAACTTGCGTGCGATTCGTGAGTCGATCGATAGCATGTCGATGGAGCAGTTCGTCTGGGCACCCTACGACGATCAGGCACCAGAGATTATGGCGTTGAGAGCGGACTCTCGACCAGCATGCGTTCGATCGTCGTGTCCACTCATCTTCTATAACATAGTTGAGTGGCACTATCCCGATCGCGTGCTACGACAGTTCGGGATGGTTCAGTCCGTCCCGCAGCGTCCGAGACAGCTCGACGTTGATCTTCATCGACACAGTACACGTAACGTCGCGGGAAGGGATTGGAGGGCCTTCCACGAGCAGTACGAAGCCTTGTGGGTGTCTCGCTACGAGAGGATAGTCGGTGCGATGGAGATAGTTGGTGGTGCGCAGTGCACTCTAGATTACTATCCATGGTATTGGAGGGTCACCCGTCGTTACATCTCTCCATCGACTGTCCCATGAAACCGAGGATTCCAGATGGGAGATAGTGCATTTATCGACGTTATGGTTAGTTACCTGTCATTCTTTAGGTTTTTATTTATTTTGGACGCGTCATTTAAGACGTTAATTTATCTATTAGACGCGACGGTAAGTGGCCCAATAACGTAAGTGGGCTTAGTGGGTTTTCAGTGGCCGGTTAGTGGGTTTTAGTGGGTATGGGTTGACGTCGCGTTCATTAGGCGCGACGTCGCGTCCATTAGGCGCGACAGTGGCCCACGCGGGCCACACGCGGGCCCGACCGGGCCCTTGCTGTGCCACGTCGACCGTCGCGTCCAATAGGCGCGACGTCGCGTTTATTAAACGCGTTTTACCCGATTTTAGTAATTTTTGTCAAATTAGCCCTATTTTGTCTATTTTGGGTTAAAACACCCTAATTTAATAAAAAGCCTTTGTTTGTAGTAGTGCCCTTTGCCTTTGTGCACTCTGATGTGTGTCAAACGGTTAATTTTCATTACACAATATCGATTAAAATAATATCGATAGTGATCTCATATGTCACATCATATCAAAAACCTTCCCCATTAAAATAGACTTGCGCTATAGTTTTAGAATATAAAATGCTAGTTATTACATTTGGTTGGTCTTGAAGAAAATTTGTAGGAAATTTACGAAGATAAGATAAGAACGTTTAGACTATTTTAATAGTCTTGATAATATAAATATTTGATTATATTAATAAAAGCAGTTCGCGAAGGTCAATATAGTAGGTGTTAGGTCATTGATGTGGTCTAACGCACGCCAATATAGTAGCGACTGTAGATATTTTCTTTTTTGGCATTCTTTTTCCGAAGCATGAAAGTATTAATAATAGAATAAAAAATCATATTGCGATGCTAGTATCATAATATCTCCAAATGAAAGCATGACCTTGAATCCAATTAATTCATTCATTATCAAAGCATGTATGAACTTGGAATTGGAACGAAAGATTAATTCGGTGGAAAAAGATCAGTAAAAGTACAAATTTTATTACAGGGAAAAAACCTAATATTATTTATTTTTTCTTTTGATCCATGCTGAAATATGCTGTTATTTTGATTGGTACGAGTGGTCCTCGTAGAACATTGAATTGAATAAATAAAGACTTGTGACGAATTCAATATCTAAGATTGGGCAACACGTCAAGGTTTGAGATATTAAGTATTTCACTGAATGTTATTTTAAATAGAACGTTGCGTGTCCAACGAACACAACTACCAGATACCTGAATTGATTAGATAAATCAAGGGTCTAAATTAATTTCTAAAGAAATTCAAGAAATATAAAATTTGAACCACCAAAGCAAAATACAAAGCCATCTATGTATATCCCAACTTCAAATTCAATCAAGAATCCAAGAAAATGCACATTGTTTTCCTGAAACACATGCATTTATTCCATCAAAAAAACGCAGAGCACGTCCCAAGCAAACAATTGAGCAGAAAAGGAAAAAAAAAAACTGAACCTCAATGTAATGGGCACCTTCAGACAGCCTCGTCCTTTGTCTCCCCATCAGCAGCAATATTCTTTGCACCAAATCTTCTTCCCCGCCAACCTCCTCAGCCGGCGGCTGAACTTGTTCATCCTCGGGCAAAGGCTCCTCAACATAATCATTATCAAATGCATCTTGAGGAACATCGTAAATCCTCACCTGAGGCTTCGTAGGATCTTTGACGAGCACATACTTTCCCTCCTTCAACTTCATACACAAATCCACGATACTCTTCACAATACCCCACATGTTCGAAGTATTCAGATTAATCTGAGCAGCAAAGTCCTTCGGCTTGTACCCCACAACAGCCCAAAATCACATGGTTGAAATGGTCTCTAGGGTGAACCCTCGACACGTAGCCCAGCTTCATCATATCTGCACCGCCCAATATCGCCTGAGCTGTCCACTTGGCCAACTTATTGGCGTTGTTCTTCAGCTCAGTGGCAAGAACAGCGCCTCTTTGGGTCTCTAGCTTCTGCTTCCAATCCACGCCAGAGTACTTTGGGTCGAACTCATTCAACGCGTTCAAAGTCAAGAACGATCTCTGATTATTCAAATCGACGACGCTCTGCACTTCGCAGCGAGAAACCAGATAAACATCGTCTGCCAATTTCCACCTCCTGTACCTATATGCAACTGGGGCAACCTCCTCGTTCTCGCCCGCGAATGGATTCCCTTCCTCGAATGTCACTTTAGTACCATCCCGAACTAAAACCTGCTGCGAGAAGTTCTGGTTTATGTAAGATGCCTCGACACTCAATGAGTGCGCGGAGTTGATGTCATCCTTAGCATCGGGCAAAGGCTCCTGCGAAGTTTCGTGGACAGACACCAAATCCAATTGCGATCCATCCCTCTTATCGAAGAATAATTTATTCCCAACACGCTGGACAACACATCCCACGAATAAACAGACCTCGGGGCACACATCAGAGTAGACAAAATTGCATCGGTGGCAAAAACCGTTGCTTTATCTTCGTTAGCCAAGCTTCTAATCACAGGATCATCAGTCGTGGTAACCTAAAGAAATTCTTATTCTTAAACCTCACCAGAGGCTTACAGTTTTTGGGAGTAATCCTATCATATGCCCTGTCATAAAACTCGAGCTCGCCGCAAGTGAGTAAATCCTCAGGTTCAGGTACAGTAAACGACAGCTTACCAAATGTCGAGAAGGGAATCTGATCAAGCATGTTCCACTCGGGCTGAATATCGACCGAAGACTTGAACACCGAAGATTCGCGCCTCTGAGGCATGTGCCTAAGGTTGTAGAATCGACCGCGGCGAGAGCGGTCCTTGTCGGCATCGCGCTTGCGCGAGTCAGCCTCTTCGTCCCGCCTCTGAGGCAATTGCGACCGCGCGTGGCCCCCACGCCACCTGTAATTCTGAAATCTGGGCCGATTAGGGTTCGGCTTGGAAGCCGAGGCGTCCACGAGGCGAAAGGAAGAGTCCTCTTCAGCTACCAACGCGGCGAACGAATCGTCTCCGGTGAAATCGAAGGCCGAATCGGATACGTTGTGGTTCTGCGACCTCGATCCGGGTCGGGTCTGCACGTTGCGGGTCCAATCGGCGATCCGACCGAGCTTTTCCGAGCGGGAAAAGGGGACGAAGGGGGCCTGGCTGGGCTGGACGGTGGATTCCATTGGGCCCCATCCGTCGGGGTTGTACGGCACGTCGCCGATAGAGAAGCCTACCATAACTGCGGCGGCGAGTGGTGATTGGTTTGACGGAGTTACGATGATATAAGTGATGGAAGGATGATGGTACGGATGCTGTGAAGTGAAAGGAATGGCACCGTACAGATTAGGGTTTAGATGTGAAATTATTACAGCTTTTTTTCCTTGGATTGGTCTGTCGCATTTGTCGTGATAATGGGCCTATAATAGACTGTTTACGAAGCCAATGAAAGTAAAACTGAGAGTAAGGCCTATGTAAAATTTATTTTGGAAAATTGAAATATAATTTATTCTTTGTTTCCATATGATCAAATTAATATTCATATGTGTACTATTTTTTAATATTCACAAGAATCAACTTTTCGTGAATTCAGCAATATGGACAGGAAATGGGACACATAATGTGGGATAGAGGATTTCATCCCCTTTGTTTATGGCAGGGTTTTCATGACCGGACCGGACGGCCGGTTCCGGCCGGAAACCGGTGAACCGGTCGGAATTCGGTTTGGTTCCGGTCGGTTTAGGTTTTAGTACAAAAAAAAAAAAAAACTACGAATTATATAGAAACAGAAGCAACGGATACTGAAGGTAAAAGTGACTTTGGTCTACTGGCAAAGGGCTTTAGACTAAAATCTTTCTCTTGGGCTGAGCTGGGTTCGATTCTTCACGAAGGTCTTTTACTTTTTTATTTTATAATAAATCATTAGCCCAATATTTCATTTATATTAATTTTGACCCCTAAAATTTATAAATTTAATTTTTGAGATCCTATTATACAATTAATTTTACTACCAACACTATTTACTTTATTCAATTATGATCCCTATGTTATAAATTTCTAATTTGTTCATTAGAACATGTATATTTCGATTTTATTTGATAACTCATCATAAATAATATATTTATCATATCTAGAGGTAGCGGTTTTCTACCGTTTGATTCCGGTTTTATACCGGTTAAACCACTAAACCTTAAACCACTAAAATTTCGGTCCGGTTCGAAAACCGGTTTTAAAACCTTGGTTTATGGCATTTCAATTGGTGCCGAAAATTATGTTCAGCTCAGACAGGTAAGCATGTGCTTAAGCCTTATTTGTTGGCGGCCAATGAATTTTCAACGGTGGTAGAAATCCCTGAGTCCTAGATATTTTAAGGATATAAAATGTCTACGTTGTGTCGATTACTAAGTCCCGTCTTTTACCATTACCCGTTAGCTAGGGGTGAGCAAATCGGATATCCGGATTTTCGGATATCCGAGATTTCGGATATCAAAAAATGATATCCGTATCCGTTCCGGTTTTAATCGGATATCCGAAAATCGGATATCCGCTTTATTGGATATTTAAATCGGATATCCGCATCTGGTTTTTATATTTATTTTTTTATACTTTTTAATATTTTCTTTTCAAAATCATTTTTTTTATTTCTATCAAAATGAAAAATATATTTTTTCATATAAAAATTTCTACACATAGTAATTAACACAATATGTGAATTTTATGATTCAAAATTACATAATAAATAATTAAAACAGTACACAAAATTCACATTAATTTTAACTTGCATCTAGATGTTTTTGTTTTCCTTTTTTGACCTTCATTTTTCATTTTGAGCTATTTTCTTATTTTTTTATTATTTTTTAATATGAAATCGGATACCGGATATCCGAATTTTAGACAAACCACTATCCGTATCCGATCCGGTTTATTTCAAAATAAATCGGATCGGATATCCGATCAGGTTTTTAAAACCGGATATCCGTTTTTTCGGATTTTGAAAATCGGATACCGGATCGGAATCCGGTTTTCGGATATTTTGCTCAACCCTACCGTTAGCAACTCTCATAAACTAAAAATATAATTGTTGGTCTTTAAAAATCACGGGTTATGTTTCGCCATGCAAATTTAAAAATATTTTCTGGCATCAGATAGAAGTCATAAATACAGGGATATCTAATATAACAGAGTTA
Organism: Craterostigma plantagineum; assembly: GCA_027422505.1. Classification (NCBI taxonomy): domain Eukaryota; kingdom Viridiplantae; phylum Streptophyta; class Magnoliopsida; order Lamiales; family Linderniaceae; genus Craterostigma; species Craterostigma plantagineum. The sequence continues at coordinate 18,917 of JAPQWV010004743.1, forward strand.
AAAAAACAACTCCAGGTACTGATTGAAAAAGATTTAATACTGGGCTACCTACCAATTTGAAAAAAAAAAAAAACTGGATTGCTATTCACCGCCCCCTTTTTCCTAGTCACCGCCCCCTAAAGGGCTGAAAAAAGACGATTTTGCCCTTTTGAATTTAAATTTCTATTTAAAGTCCTTTTCCATACAACACTTTTCATATCGCAATCACACATCCAAATCAGAGTCAAACATAACAAAAAATAACTCAAATCGAAATGAATCGTCTTTTTGGGAATTGAAAGGTCAAAAGAAAGTGTCTATTGGCACGGATGGTAAGCAAATTCTCGTAAATTTCGTTCGTATGGACGTGAATTATCGAACATCGATCGGATTCGATCGAAAAATTTCGCACGACCGAAATTATGTAATTTCGGTCGACACAAAAGCTGACCGAACAATAATTTCGGCCAGCCCTTGTGGCGACCGAAATCACATTTCGGTCGCCCTTTAAGGCGACCGAAAAAATTGTTCGGCGGGCTGTCCGAACCGAAATTTACTTTCGGCTGGGACGGTCACGGTCGAGACGGGATTTCGGCTACTGCAGAGGTGGCCGAAATCCCGTTTCGGTCGCCTCTTACAGTGGCCGAAATCCAATTTCGGCTGTAATTAAATTTTTTTTTCCAGACTTGGAGAGTGTTCCGGAGGATTCCACGGGCAACGGGATAAATTAAAGTGAGCATTTCCGCGAAGGAGGACGATTTTTCGACCGACGTGGAAGCCATTAACTGGCGAAAGGCGTCGCTATTGCTCTTGGTTTCGAGGTGATTATTTCGTCGCATAAGAAATGCGGTACAAAAAAATTAATGTTCTCGCGGAGAACGTTATAGAGGCAAGGAGGATGAATTGGAGAGGCTATCGAAGTCTAACAAGTGCAGGTGTCCGTTTGTAGTCATAGCCCAGCAGGATCCAGCTACTAGGGAATGGTAATTCGTACGGGTGCACCTGAGAATTCCATACACAATCACCCTCTGATACAGTATCCGAGGGACACCGCCAGACGAGTGGGTTAAGTAGCCAGGCAAAGAAGGTCGTAGAGGAAATGACTGCTGCGCAAGCGAAACCAGCACATATCCTCTCAGCGATGAGGGCTCGACACGCAGAAGATAATGCGACGATCCGACATATATATAACTATAGAGATCGTTTGAAGAAGCAAATTCTGAGGGGAGAGACGTGGTGAGCCAGTGATGCACCAGACGACAGAGTCCGGATATTTTGTTGAAGCGCTGAGGGACGAGGAGACTAATGTGCTGACACATGTCTTTCTCGCACACCCGGAGTCACTCGCACTGCTGAGGACGTATTCTTATTTTATTGGTATTGACTCGACGTACAAGACCAATAGATATAAGATGCCTCTAGTTGAGACTATAGGGATGACTCACTGTAATCACAACTTTCTGTGTGGGTTTGCCGTCATGGAGGACGAGACGGGGAGAAGTTATTGGTGGATGTTGAATCTCTGCGGAATATTCTGGGTCCAGGTGTCCACCCTTCGGCGATTGTGACTGATCGTGAGTTGGGCCTTCTTCGACCGGTACATATGGTATTTCCGCATTCTCATCATCTGTTGTGCACGTGGCATATTTATAAAGATGTGGAGAATAAAATTATTGGTTGGGGGGAAGAGCAAAAAGACCGCAGCTCACTTCACGCACAAGTCCTGGAAAGCAGTCGTGGAAGCTACGACGGTCGACGAATACGAGAAGGCAGTGAATGACATGCGTCTGCGTTGGCTACCCGACTCAGAATTCGTTAAGTATGTTGAGCAGACGTGTTGGTGCATAAGGAGAAGTTCGCCAGAGCTTGGACGAACATGTGCTTCATTTCGGGAACCCACTACATGTCGTGTGGAGAGTGCTCACAGCGAGCTGCAAGGATGGCTGAATTCGGCCACTGGGTCTCTAGACACCGTATGGGTGAAGGTGCACGAGCAGATTCAGAACCAGTTTAATCGCATCAGAAAGGTAAATTAATTATTATTACGTGTAAAATGAAATCCTTATCTAATATTTTGTTGTATTGACGTGCAGGCACTGGAGGAGTCCCGGTCGAAACGACCTATTGGGTTGTCAGGATTTCCATTCCTAACATTATTATACAGAGTTTCACACCATGCAATATTAATTATGGGAAATGAGCTGCGGCGGGCCAAAGAGTTGTCGAATGAGGTTTACTCGAGGTGCGGATGTTATGTACGACGGACGCACCAACTACCATGTGCTTGCGAGCTTCAGCAATGCGTGGACAACAACTATCCAGTTTCGGTAGAATGCTTGCACGACTTCTGGAGGACACTCACAATCGGCGAGGGAGTAATTCCCGATATTTGTGATCAAGATCGCTTATACGATCTCGTGCGTGAGGCAGAAGGTCGCGATCCCGCCGTTATGCGTGGACTCCATCGAGTAGTTCACGAACATCTCTATCCCGAGGCCCAAGAGTGGAATGGGCCTGTTGTTAAGACATCTGTAAAAGGTCGGCCAAAGAAAAGAGACTCGACGAAACGTAATCGAAGTGCTTGGGAGTACGCAATCCCAAGGGGGGACGCAGTGGAGGGCGCAGCAGTACCAGTCGTAGCAGCCAGGGTCGTAGCAGTCATGGCCGTACGTCATCTTCGTCTGTGAAGCGATCTCGTACTTCTACTACGGAGACAGGTACTACTATCTTTCGCTCCTAAAATTCATACGAATTTTAATCCACCTCTAATCCGGTAAATGCTTTGTACAGGTGAATCAAACTTCTTCCACAACCGCTTGCAGTACCACGTAAAGCGCTCAGAAGAGGCTGGTCCAAGTGACCCAGCATGGCATCTGCGAGGGGCGTAAGCCCCGTGCCATCGATCTCGCTCTGCGTCTCCGGCGGGAATGGCTGTACCACATCTTAAGCGACGAAGATACAAAGTACGCTGCTCGCACTTCAGCAGTGGCCTCTCCTCCTCACCCGCCCAGATGCGGGGCGCGATGTGCCCCAAGTAACTAGGGATCACCTCGCCATCATGTGGACCACCTGCTGTGGCCCCTGCACCCTCCAGGAATCGTCATCTACGACCTGGAGCGCTTGCTCCCTATTTTATTTTTTACGAATAACCACTCCTAAATTTATTTTTTTACGTATATTAAGATACGACATAGCAATCAGTTTAATGGAGAAGGTAATTACCTGAGGAGATCGGTATCGCGTCGTCGTCGGATGACTCAAACGATGCCGCATCGTAGGGCACCTCCTCATCTGCATGGGCCTCCTCATCCGCATGCGGATCGTAATCCGCATATACGGAATGAGAATCACCGCTCGCTGCCGCCTCTCCGCGTCCCGTTCCCTACGAACGGATGCATCAACACCGCGCGCCCTCGTATGACGCTCTTCAGATCCTCCAACGGGGGGGATCTGCTGCTCCCTCCTAGTAGAGACTTCCCACCCCTCGCCTGCAATTAGATATTTATTAAAAAAAATTACGACCGAAACCTAATTTCGGCCGTACCATGACCCGACCGAAATCCGACTTCGGTCGGACAACGCCGGCCGAAATCTAAACTCGGTCGCCGCGGATCCGACCGAAATCGGATTTCGTTCGTGACCGCTCCGACCGAAACATGATTTCGGTCGTAGCCCCGGCGACGAACGCCGATTTCGGTCCTGCAAGATCCGACCGAAAATCGGTTTCGGTCGTAAACTGCCGTGACCGAAATCGGATTTCGGGTCGGCCATGTCCTGACCGAAATCATGTTTCGGTCATGACTTGGCCAGCCTAAATCGACGTTCGGCCGTGCCTTTTCGCCCGATTTCGCGTCCGATCGACCGTTTTTCGGCCTATTTCGACCCTTTTCGACAATCTATCTACGTACGAATGAATTTACGACAATTTTCTTACCAATCGTGACAGCACCCCTTTCCCTTTCCTTTCCTTGCGTCGATCCATTGCGATTTACAAAATTCTCTGTTTTTTTGTCTGATTTGGTTGTGTGATTTGAAAAGTGTTGCGTAGTACAGGATTTTAAATAAGAATTCTTACTTTTATTATATTTACCTTTTAAATTAATTAAATAACAGGCAAAAACATCTTTTTTCAGTTCTTTAGGGGGCGGTTAACAAGTAAAAAGAGGTCGGTAAATAGTAACTCCAAAAAAAAAATTAGGACATCAACTAGAAAAGCGGAATTCCCCATTTCTTCTAAAATAACGAATAATAAGATAAAAATGACTGTAAATGAAAAAGAAAAAAAAGCTTCGCGATTATATGAAGTTGTTCGTAATACTAACACGTTTTAACATGCCAAATCAAGGGGAACACGATTAAGATCTAAAAAAAAAAAAGAAAATCCCGATCATCAAAGAAGAGATTTCAAGCTTGTCTCCCAAATCTATGGAGGAGAAGAAGATGTATTCTTCACATACACGTACTACGATATTCAGCCGAGCAAAATGTCCAAATTGCCCTTCAGTGGTTCTCGTCCTCCTCCTCTTCGTCCACCTCACGTCGCCACCGACACCTCTACGCAGCTAACTGCAACGATTTCGTATTAGAACAACGCATGGTCCCAAACCCTAAGCCCCAAATCATAAGTCAGCAGATTCCATGTTCCTACGAATGCCCACCTAGACGTTGTATCTAACGGCAAGGGCGTTCGGCATCTCCGTATAAATCGTTAACCCTCAGCTCCCCAAAATTTATCCGACGCAGAACGACGCCGTATCAAAATCGACGCCTGTTGAGCTTGACAGGTAGGGGCCACGCGCGTAATTTCACAGCAAGGCGAGGTTTGCGCCTTGTGCACATCAGGCCGCCGAGGATTCCAGTGAATGACGCGACGATGTCCTTTGCTTTCTCCATGAGTGGGTTTTGGGATTGGGTTACGGGTAAGTATGCATGGTGGGTTCAGGTTTTGGTAGGCTGAGGACGAATAGTGTTGTTCTGAAGCTTGATTACTTGAATCTTCGAGTATATTTACTAGTTTGGCTAACGGTACGTTGGAAAGTTTAGATGGCGTGTTCCCCTCGATCTCTGTTCTTGGTGTGAATTTGAAGAATTACAGGTATGAGCTGATTGATAAGGAGATGGTAGGAATGGGTTTAGAGCACTTGATGATGTTTCAAGTGTTTCGTTGGGTTTGGAGGATTTGGGGCGGAGTATGTGCACGTATCTTAAATCAGCTGGGACTGTGGAGTTGAAGTATGAGAGTGATTGTGGGAGGGTGAATTGCGATTTTCTTGGTGGACGTGATGGTAAATTTACGCCTAGCACAATGTATTTTAATGAGATTGAATGCTCGGAGGATGGGGGAGCTAGGTTCTTGTTGGGTTTTGGGGATAATAAAGGGCATAACGGATATAGGTTACCGTTTGAGCCAAACGTGACATTGGTCAGTGAAGGGAAATGGGATGTGAATAACAAGAGGCTTAACTTGGTCGGTTGTGTATTTTCAGTGATTGGGATGAAGCTTTGTCGGGGAATGTTTGGTTAGAATAAGTTTAAGATTTCCAGCTCAATGGACGTTGAAGGAAAGGAGCTTTGTGGTCGGGGAACTGTGGAGCAGCCGAAGTAGTAATGAGTCGGGTTATTTCAGTAGAGTGAGGCTGGAGAGCGTAAAGAATAAGCATATGAGACACGGGACTTGAGGTATGAATATACTGATATGGGAGAGCAAGGAGATACTGCGTTGATAAACCGACACCGAAAGGTGAATTCGGCAAAATACCCCAATGCATTGTCACCGATATGAGGTTTGACTTTGTCATCAGTAACAAGAAATGAAGGATTTGTGGGGATACTCATCTCCAATCTATGTTGATAATCGTGCTTATCAGTTATATACAGCATTCAGCAGGGAATCAGATTTTTTAATAGCAGAAAAACCGAAACCTTAGTAAAGCAGTCAACATCAGCTTTCTGCTGAGCATTGGTTCTCCACGTCCCTTCAAGCTCAATAGCGAATACGTGAACATTAAATCTGTTGGAATATCCGCCGAAGGCATATATGATTACACTACAGGGCGCCTTTGCTTAACTGGGTGTTTGCTCGTGGGGCACCCGAAATAAGAAAAGGGAGAAACAATTCATTCGACTGTGAAGTCTTCATCGACATACAGTATCCTCCACTTAACACAAAAAAAGGCGGGGTTGTCAAGGGAAGGATCGAAAGCACTAGACCCCAGACCGACCCCCTCTACTTCGAACCCTTCGACATAGTGTCTCGCTCGATTTATGCGGGCCAAGCCCGAGAATCCATATGGAGATGGACCTTGAGATTGCCATGGTCCTCATTCCAACTCACTCTTATGGCATCTTCATCGTCCTCCAATTACTACATGTCAAGAAAAATTCAGATGTGCTTCCATCAGTTTCAGTCATAATGCTCTGTTTCCTCACCCTAGCTCACATGATACCTCTGTTACTGAACTTCGAAGCCCTCTTCATAAATAGAAGCAGCAGCAGCTGTGAACGTTACTTTGGCAACGATGGATGGCTCGAAGTGAATGAAGTGCTTGTGAGGGTAATCACCATGATAGCATTCTTACTAGAGTTCGTCTCCTTCAGCTAGCGTGGTCGTCGAGGTCTGCTACCGAAAAATCACAAGGAACTATGGAGCTCCGACAAGAAGTACTTTTCTTGTGTTACCTCTGTACATATGTGGAGGTTTAATAGCTCGATTCGTACACGTTTCAAGAAAAATCTTACCCAAGACCACTTCCAAGAATCCACCGTGTCGGTAATAGTCAATCATCAGTTTTGGAGCGATCTGAAATCCTACGTTGGGGTGATTTTAGATGGGTTTTTGCTCCCTCAGATACTCTTCAACGTATTCTCAGACTGCAGAGGAAAGGCTCTTGCTCCTTCGTTCTACGTAGGTACTACTTTCGTTCGGTTATTACACATGCGTACGACGTATAGGTCTCACAGTTCGAGTTGTCGTTCACATTACATTTACGCCAATCCGAGGATGGATTATTACACGACGACTTGGGACGTTTTTACTTCGGTGGGGGGAGTTGTGTTTCTGTGCATCGTTTTTGTGCAGCAAAGATACGGTGGACGTTGTGTATTGCCCTCGAGGCTTACGTCGGAGGCCAACGTATGAGAAAGTGCCTGCTTCTAGTGAGTTATCTTATCTATAGTGAACTGAGTTTTGGTAATAACACAAAGATTGAGTTCGTTTATCTATGGCGGTGGAGATTTTTTGTATACGAGGATGGGCATGTGAGACAGGGACATATTACCTTTTATTTATCGTTTTTTGTGATTTGTTTCATTTTCTTGTAAGGAAGACATTAAAAGAAATGCAAATCCGAAAAAAATTCGCGAGAATCTACATATGATGGATAATGGACAAGTTGGTAGATTCACTTACCGTTGAAAAAGAAAACGAAATGTCTTGGTTAAGATTTAATGGGAGTTTCTATTCTCGAGTTGTGGGTTAGATTTAACGTGGCTTCTTTGACTTTTAATGTTTGCGGTGAACATGAGAGAAAAGTCCGTCTAAAATTGCAGAAATCAGAGAGTGGGGACTACCATTTGTCCCCATTTAAATCATAAATTTGAATTCGCATGGACGATTGACATTGATGTTTATGTAAATTCGGCTAGGAGACCCAAATAAAAAGATTTAGCTGAAATTGGTTTTAAACAATAACAAAAAACTAAGACCTTGAGTCCAGCTAACTAAACTTCAGCGGATAAAAATTTGATAAGACAAAGTTGAAGTCGCGTTAATTGATTTAGCCCTAACTTATTTTGAAAGTGAAAGCACACTAATAGTTGGAGATTCAGACTATATTGTAATTGTTTTCTATTAATGGAGTGTAGGACAATTATTCCGTGACTTGAGGGGATCATAATTCCAAGTGCGGGCCACATGTTTTTATATTATTGCCGTACACCAACTATTGGCCACCGGCCCACATTATCGACATTAT
>JAPQWV010004744.1:0-26864 GCA_027422505.1 Craterostigma plantagineum
ATAACATAGGACTTTACGCACCTTCTGTCGATCAGATATTATCGTCCAATCCGTCCTATTGCTTTCTTGTAGGTCTTGCTTCAAATGGTAAAAAAAACGAGACCAATTCTCTTTATTTTCAGCAACAACGATGCCATGCGCTATAGGAAATAACTCGTTATTTCCATCAAGGGCCACTGCAGAACTGAAAAAGTTGAGTATAGTTTAATAATTTATCGGCTAAATAAATTTGTGAAGATTCCTTATAATATTTTTATCCATTATATATTTTTTTGAAATAATATAATATAGTAGGTGTGTGTATATATATAATATTAAAAATTTTAGTAATTCGGTATTTCGGTATAATCGGTATACCTAATTTTTGAAATTTTCATACCATTACCGTACCGAAAATTTTCGGTACGGTATCATACCTTACCAAAAACTTCGGTATACCATAATTTTTGATATTTTCGGTACGTTTCGATACATAAGGACGATATATCGATATTTCGGTATATTTCCCAGCCCTAGTTTCAGCTCTACAGACCCAAAGTTCCCTTCTTTGTATAACTCTCCATTGTTGAAGAGTTGATCAAAATAGAACTCTTCATCACTGATACTGTCTGACCACTTATGCCATGAATCTGGCTCAAAACTATCTGTCACACACGTGAGTTCTTCATCAACCTCTACTTCCTCAACATAAGTTGCCAATGACTCCTCACTAATTTCATTCGATATAACTCAATAGGCCCTTTAGAGTTCAAACAAAGTCTCCTAGCTGTTGTTTTCTCGCCATTTTTCTTTCTCTGAGGTAAGAGATGACCGGGAAAGAAATGATTCTCCATGCCACTGCCCTATTCGATCTCGATGTCCCGGGGAAAGATGCAGAGGCCTGGCGATGACTGCGCGATGATTCCACTAGACAGAGCGCTCAGTTGTATGAGGATTCCTAAGCCTTTTGTTTGCGGTGCGGTGTTGGAGAAACCACTTCTCTCGTCGCCTGAATAATTCTGATTTTGAGGGCCTGATTTGTATAAAGAATGGGCGATGACGATTGGATATTTGGGGCTTAATTTCTTTCAAACGCTTCCCTAATTATTCCTCTCTATTTTGATTTCTTTTTCATTTATCTAATTGGGGGTATTAGGTCATTTCAGCACCACTAAATACTTAACCCTAAAAAATCCTGTTTTTGTTAACTCAAGTGTACGAGATTATGTTTCAACAAACGTTAGGGGTACCGGGGGAATCCAAAATACTTTGGGTACCAACGGAAAATTCGTAAACTCGAGGGTACCAGTGGGAATTTACCCAAATAAATATATCACAGGGTGTTTTCGTCAATTAAATATCACAGGGAGGTATATGCATTTAACCCTTTTATTGCACCCAATCATAAAGAAATAAGCAATCAGGTCAGGTCGACCCATCATCGAATCAGACGCAATCAAAGAGGCGTTTCTGGACTAAGGCGAGTAGGAGGATGGCCATTCTATGTGCACTGGTGGCGCGTGACACGGTGGTTCTAGCTGAATTTTCCTCACCACCACAACGGCTAATGCCATCGCCCGACAGATAATCGAGAAAATCCCCGGAACAGTGATACAAATGCCTCATATTCGCAAGATCGGTATATATTCCACGTCAAGCGCACCGATGGACTCACTGTTCTCTGTATGGCCGACGAAAACGCCGGAAGTATGTGATTTTCTTCTCTTCTGAATTTACTTTTAACGCTGCCCCATATTCTGATCCGATCTGATTTCATATTCCATGTGGCTTTATCTTCTGTTCCGTACTGTATCTGTCTTTGGAGGATCTAAAAAGGCGGTTCTATAGTAGGATGTAATTCGTGTTTAGAGAGCTTTGTTTTCTGATTACAGATGGGTTCGTTGCTCTAATTTTGATGTTTCCAAATGTAGTGAAACTTGAGCGCTGCTGAACTTGATTGAAGCGGTCAATTGATTTCTATGTTGACTATGCATTCCTGTTGTACTTCAGTTTTTCTTCAGTCCTCCAAAGGGGCCCCATTGTTGTTGTTAAGAGGTCAAAGTTTTTATATATGTTTAGCAGATGATCTGCTGGATACAATGACAAATTGATGCCGTGGGAGAGGCCGAGACATTTCACATTTATTCTTAGTTATTACCTTTCTTGCATATTTTTCCCAACATTCATTGGTCATTGGAAATTTTCAGGAAGAATACCATTCACATTTCTTGAAGACATTCATCAAAGATTTGTCAGGACCTATGGGCGGGCTGTATTGACAGCACAAGCATATGCAATGATGATGAATTCTCAAGGTTCTCAGCCAGCAGATGGAATATTACTCGAATGATCCAAATGCTGACAGGATCAATCGTATTAGAGGTGAAATGAGCCAGGTACTATGATCTCATGACGTCTAGCTCGATCTGTCATTGAGCATTATTCAATATCACTCCCACTGAGTCTTGGATGTTGTAACAGTTCGTTACTTGGGAGGTTGGAATCTTTCTATTCCATACATAGTCTTCCTGAGCTTTTTGACATAAATGCCAAATAACAGATCCCAAGAAGAACAAAAGACCTTGAGAAATAAAAAGGAATATCGAAAATTCGTTGGGATTAAAAATGGGCTAGAATGATGGTTAATATTTGAGTCTTGAGAAATTCATTCAGTAATTTGTTTGTGTTCAGTAGCCAGGTGAAGCCTTCATAACTTACACTACAGCAGTCGATGATCAATATAATAATCTCTTATTTTTATTTCTCTTATGCCAACATGCTATTACACCACATAAACCATACTTCGCTACACAAGAACCAAATATGTTGAATTTTATTACAGGTGCGAGATGTCATGATAGAGAATATTGACAAAGTTTTAGATAGAGGTGATAGGTTGGAGTTATTGGTTGATAAAACTGCCAATATGCAAGGAAACACCCTTCGTTTCAGGAAGCAAGCAAACACGCCGTTTTAGAAACACTGTATGGTGGAGAAATGTGAAGCTAATGTAAGTTATTTGATCTTCTCATATTCCTTATTGGCCTTCCATTTGTAAAATAGAAGTAGCTCAATCTTCATTGCATTTTGCATTTCATTATCATGGTGGTTCTTTTTTATTTATATACAGGGTTGCTTTGATACTCCTTCTCTTGGTAATAGCTTACGTTGTGGTTGCTTTTGTTGCCATGGACCTCTGCTTCCGTCTTGTGTCAAGTGATAAAACAGGATACCTGGTTGGTACTATTATGATCCTTGATTGGCTTTTGGTTGACTCTTCTACTTCAGATCACAACTTGCTATGAGAGATGTGATGACATGCTTTGTAATTGCCTCCGAGTTTGAAGTCATGTTTTGTGCAATTATGATTTTCTGGATTGTAAAACAGGTAATGGTGGTATGTTTCTTCTGTGTATTTGTTTGTATGTGTAACTATATCTGAACACTTTTATTGGATTTTGTTTGGCTAATTTCCTTGTCTACTGTCTATCTATCTATATATATATATTATATATTATATATATAATATATATAATATATATATATATATCCTGCTAGCTGCGTTTGAGGAGAAATGATGGTAGCAAGGTTTGTTTTCACCACGAACCGAGAGTATCCTTAGGTCACCAATTGTCTAATATTCAACAACGACCTTGAAATCATGCTTGGAATAACTAACATCAGCATTTGCTAGCCTCAACGTTTACAAGAAGAAAGTGCAACAATCACCCGAGACCGATGGGAGTGGACAGTGATCCGTTGCTGAAAATTATTCCACACTAGCGTAGCCTACCCTATGTATTACTAGTTAGTAGCTGGGATCATGATAAAACATTTAGCATATGAGCAAGAAATCAACTAGGACACAAGAAAGAAAAGGGCTGGATTCAAAATTAATCTTGAATTTCCAAATTATATTATTACTAGTTACTTACTCGATCCCCTGGCTGGCTGTTCTTGGCCTCCTCCCTCTCTCCAATCCCCAGGATTTGAGAAGAACCGCATTCTCTTGGCAGCAATTACGTACTCAAGAGCATGTGCTCAGGAGTGAGTATATCTTCATCATTTCGATCAGAGTATTGACCCTAAACTGATCAGACTTTTCCATGAGGGAACCAGGGCCTGCTCGATTTTGCATATTTCTCCACCTATTTTGTAGTAGTAGCTACTAGCTAGGACCATCATCCAACTTTCTTGCAGTTTCAGCCACAAGGGCCAAGGGCAAGTCTAACATATATGCTTTGCTGCACAGGTGTCGTTTGGGCAGTTAACTGTTCTTCCAAGATGGTTTTCCTATGCAGGTTGTCTATAGAAACTAGTTGGGAAGCTGAGAGCTTAGGGAAACCACGGCCGCTTCTTCCATTTCTCACTTTCATTGTCTGCTCAAGACAACATTTTTAAATATTCTATGCGTGCATGCATGCCAACACATGACATGACGCTACATACTACTCACCAAGGCAAGGATGCCGACTGCTAATTGCTTCTATATGTGATCGATCCGAGCAAGGAATATGGTCTAATGCTAAAATAGGATAAGCATTCAATTTTATTAGAGCAGTGTATTGTAAAGGTTGCTACTTGCTGCTACATGGGCAGAGGTTTCCAGATGATTTGAGTTTCTTATTAGAAACAAAATAATAATATCTACTAATTTTGTTGAGAATGAGATGTATTTTGTATACGCAAGTACTTTTGGTTGGGCTTGTACTTTGTAGTGCAGTATTGCGTGGTGCATCATGCATGTAGCACGAAATGAGGTTCAAACATGTTCTTTCTTTTCCTTCTCTTTTCTCCAATTTCGATCGAGGTATGAACGTACACAATAAAAAGGGGTAGAAACCATTACAGAGTCGGCCGGCGCCTTCTGATATGGACCTAAGTTGGGAAAAGATTAAAGAATAGAAAAGGAACCTGGAGTGAAAGAAACAGTTCTGATTTTTCGTATTTACGCATTCATTGAGAGAAGAGACAGAGCAGAATCTCGTCTGTTTTACATTCGTTTCGGAGCGTCTGTGCCACAACAGTGTTCCACCATTTGTGTTCGCACCAACCATTCCTCAACAAGTGTTAAACTCATTGGCCAACTGTACACTTGTCGCAATTTGGTTGGTGAACCACCAGATTGGAACACCAATATGGAACAGAGGATTCAATCTAGTTACTTCACATGGTTTTCCATCAGAGATGAGAACGAAAACGAGGATGATAAAGCATATATATCCATAAAAATAATAAAACGTGGTTGCACTTCTTTAAGTCACTAGCGTCTTTGTCTTGGGCTGATTTCGTTGTTGCTCTGCAACTCCAAAGACAAGAAGAAACGTCATTAGGCTCAGTGCTGGTAACACTCATTCCCCCTTAAACAACTCTTGACCTCGAGCGTTGTAAAACTAAGATTTTTTTTCTATAAAGCGAAGTCTTCCCACCTGTTATCCTCGTAGTGTTCAACCATTTTAACGAATACCTGATTTATCGACTGGTTGTTCATCTTCATCAAGCGTGCTTTTGTCAGTCATAAAAATCTTAGGGTTGCTTTGATACTCCTCTTATACGATCATCATTTGTAGCATAGATAATTGTGCAGGATGAGACAGCGACCGATTCATTTTCTTGCTATCGATACTCTTGACCTTCGCAGGTTGCATTCCTCGCAGCAGTACCAGCGAAACTCCATCTGAAGTCGATTAAAATTCCAAGTGCTACTGCCTAAAGATATTAGCCATTGCACCCCTAACACCACGTCACAACCTCCAGGGGAAGAAGCATCATATCCGCCACAAACTGAGTTCCCTGCATCTGCCATGTGAATCCTTTACATCTCGAGAGCTAGAGCTTGCTTCCACCAGCCACACACCACATGAAAGGGGTTAGTTTGCTTTAATTGACACCCAAGCCTCCTTGCCCATTCCAAGTCTAAGAAGTTATGCGTGCTCCCAGTGTTTACAATACATGTAGAGGCGTACCATTCACGTTTCTAGTCACCCTCATGGTGCTACAGTCATGCACTCCAGCCATTATGTGCATGGAGATCTGGTATTTGATCAGAGGTCCTCATTGGCTTCGATCCGCTCTTCTTCTTCTTCCCCGGATCTTCCACAGTCAAAGGTTCCAATTTCCCTTCATCTCCAGTCACTACCTCCATTAAGTATATCTGCATTTTCTTTGTGCAAATATGATTAGCTGAGAGTTTTCATCACACCAAAACTCAGCTTGAGGAGACCGAGCCAACAGGAGAGCCATGATGTAGTATCACCAAGTCCAACACAACTACGAAGATCCTCCAAGCAAAGAAGGCCAAATCCCAGGTACGCCAATATAGCATTAGAAGAAGAAATACAAAAGAACTAGAATTTTTGAAGAAGCAGTAAAACATACTGAATGGAGAAAAGCAACGAGCGAGGAAATTATGGCACTAAACAAATGAGACAATGGATTAGTACCTAAACCAAATAGAGTTAAACTCATATCTTGTAAATGGTTTATAAAATTAAAAGGCAGCCTGATGGATCTATTGAAAGTATAAGGCTCGACTAGTAGCACGAGGACTCTCACAGTAGTATGGGTGTACTACGACGAGGCGTTTAGTCCAATGACAAACATTAGTACTCTTCGAGTACTAATCGCACTAGCAGCAAGCATGGCAAATGGACGTGAAGGACGCCGATCTACATGGTGGGCTCGACAAAGAGATATACATGACCCAACTTGCAGGATTCGAAGATAAGAACAATCCAAGCTACGTCAAATTAAATAAGGCCTTATACGGGTTAAAGCAACCGGGCATGGTATGGTAAGATCGCTGATTCTTAGTTCAATGCGGGTACTCGGGCACCAGCGGACTCGAGTCTCTTCGTCAAGGCACAAGAAGGAAAACAGTAATAGTGCTAGTAGATGTCAATGATATTATATCACAGGAGACGACGAAAAAACAAGTTCATCAAACGAGGAGGAACTTAGCAGTGAGATTCCAAATGAAAGAACTTGGAGAACTTAAAATTTTCTAGGGCTCGAGTTCAAAGAGACAGGTGATGGATTATTACTGTGCCAACTAAAATATGCGAAAGATTTACTAAAAGAATTTTGGCATGATTGACTGCAAGCCAATATCAACGCCATTGAAGCAAACGTCAAGATATGTGCGGAAGACAGAAAAGTCTTGAATAATGCAACTATGTAGAGACAGCTTGGTGGAGTCTAATTTATTTAACGCTGACTCGTCCATATATCTTATACGCGGTGGGGATCGCGAGTCGATTTGTGGAAAATCCAAAGAAGCCACATCTTGAGCTCGCCCGACGCATATTGAGGTACGTAAAAGGAACGATAGGTTAATATTTTATGAAAAGAATAAATATGCAAAGGTTATTGACTATTGCGACGCGGACAATGCTAGATGTCGTTGATACAGAAGGTCTACTATTGGATACGTATTCAACTTTGGGTCAGCTACAATATCATGGTGTAACGAGAGACAACCTACATATCTTTATCAACTGCGGATGCAGAGTATCGAGCAGCAGCGATGGAAGCTCAAGAAAGCACTTGACTTGTGCAGTTATGAACGACTTACATCAGCCAAGACGTCGTACAAATATTTGCGATATTCAATCCGATATACGCATAGCAGAGAATCCCGTGTGTGCATGCAAGAACAAAACATGTTGAAGTGCATTACTACTTTATACGTGAGAAGGTACTTAAAGGGGAGATTTAGATGAAACACGTCAATACCGAAGATCAAGTAGCCGCGTGTTCATAAAAGGACTCAACTTCACAAAATTCGAGGAATTTCAAATATGCTTAGAAATGGTTCAAACAGAAAATACAACCGGATGCTGAAGGGGAGAATTGAAAATCATCACCAACATCTCTAGAAGCATATGAGTCATCATCCACCTATTGCATTGTAATATCTAAGCAATACATACACGTAGCACTATCTAGAGATATTAAAACCTAAGCAATACATACGCTTAGCACTATCTAGAGATATTAAAACCACATATGAACACTATATATATATGATTTATGTAACCTACGTATGTGTGAATGTATAAAGAATTAAGTGCTTGAGGTGTCATGTGCGCGTAGACATAATACAAAAATAATTGAGTGGTTTGTGTGAACATATGTATTAAATATTTGTCCATATTTCTTGAGGTCGATCATTCAAATATCCTACACAGTACTGACTTGGTAGCAGACATGTCTTTTCTAGTGTTTGAGGTCTCATTTATTATATATATATATATATTAGTTAGTATCTACTCTACAGTCTCATAAGTCATAATTGATCTTAGTTATGAATGATTTCTTATGTATCAAAGCACAAAATTTGTTGTTGCAGCAACAACAATGTGATCCAATGGACTCCGCACAAAATTTGCTGCTGCAACACCAATGTGATGCAATGGGCTAATTATTGACATCATGTCAATCAGGGCGGATCTATAGTAGGGCCGGGCCCAGCCCCCATGAAAATTTTCGACACTTTTAGTACTGTATGTGTAGTATATAGCTGAATAAGTATATTTCAGCTTTCTATTCTAAATGCACAAGAATGTCATGTAGTGTAATGGTGAGGTAGCTACACTTATTTTAATTTAACGGTGGGTTTTCGAATCTCTCATGTTTTTTTTTATTCTTATTAAGGTTTTATGTATATTGCATTGTTCCTTTTGTCATTTTTTTTCCTTAGCGTTTTTGTTCTTTTAGTTTTCTTTTTAGTCTTTGCGCTTTTCTAGATCATTTTTTTTTTTATCAATGTTTTGTTCCTTAGCCTTTATTGTCATTTTATTTTTTTTTTCTTAGAATTTTTATTCTTCTTAATTTCCCGTTTCTTTTTTTAGTTTTAGGTATTCTTGGGTTTACCAAACAATACAACTAAGCAAATTATATATATATATATATAAATATAGTATATATATATTATCAATTAGATTGTCTTATTTAAATATCTAAATTAGTTCTTTTCACATTCTATTTCCTTTCATGGCCAATTTATTTTTATTATCACTAATAAACAAACAAAGTAATAAAAGCTTTCCATCAATTTACTTATGCACCTAATATATAAAGATAACTGTTTGAATAGAAATCAAATAAAAGGCTCAAATAATAATGGTTGATATTCATAACATATGCTTGTGTCCTTTTCTTCTTAGTTTCTTTGTAGCTATTATTATTTATATTAATAATATACTATCGCTAATTCATATCATGACATGTTGTCAATATTCGAGCTTCATCAAGGTTATCACATCGTTTTTTATTCTTATTGGTTTATTTTGTTTGTAAATGTAGAATTTAAGTTTTTTTATTGTAAGTTCCATAAGTTTCGAATGAAAAAATCAAAATTGATAAATTCTTTTTCAAAGAAAAAAAAAACAACAAATAAACAAAAAAAAAAAAAATACAAATGAAAATTTAAACATCTGCCATTTGTGGCCTTCCCGGTCAAAAGTTTCTGGATCGGCCCTTATTAATGGGGTTTCGAGATCCACGCAGCTATATTTTAGTATCATTTGTAAATTCCATACGTCTATTTCATTTTATCACCTGTTTGTTTAATGTATCAATTTATGCCACTGTTTGCCAAGAAATAAATATACACAGACATTTTTAGCAGGGCTAGATCTTTTCGGGAGCTTACACACATTGTTTTGCTAACTCTCAAGTCTCAATACGAATTGTGGTGCAATGAGACCAGCTTTATCGTTTGTCGAATTGGATGCATGTTAAAACAGTTGAAAAGACATACACCATAATTGAAAAAAGGTGAATGAACGTGACGATTCCAAGACCATATATTATTAATGATATCTAATCCAAGAAAAATGTGTTCGGTTTTGTTTTATTGTCCTATGGAAAAGAGTTGACCTCGTATTACTAAATGTATCATAAATGAGTTCAAATATTTTTCTTCCACAAACAATCAACTGCCCCAATTATTAACCAACTCACGGCCTACGTTTCCGCCAAATCACACATTACTCCCATTCATATGCCTAGGCACATAAAACAAAACACAGCCATGTATAAGTTTATCAACACCAAATTTTTCTTTTCGTTTCTCATTCCGTGTCTTTGATGATCCGAGCAACGTGCATTTCAAGATTCTCATGATGACGATGATGTTAATAGACGCCAAAGTTATGGCCAAACGTGCCATTATTGCATGGCTTGCTCTTTTCCCATATGGAGTAGTAGTGGCAGATTTTGATTACCGAGACGCCCTTTCAAAGTCAATTATATTCCTCGAGGCTCAGAGATCTGGAAAGCTTCCGAGAAACCACCGCCTCTCATGGAGAGGAGATTCTGCTCTAGAAGATGGCCAACTTGATAGCGTATATATATATGCATTTTCATTCTTTCTTTCTTACGTGCATACAAACATACATACATACAATACGTGAATATATGCATACATACGTGTATAGTGTATATGGTTTTGACGGGTGAGGCCTTCAATTTATATGTATATAAAAAAATATATATATAGGTGGACCTTGTGGGAGGGTACTATGATGCCGGTGATAACATTAATTTGGGCTCCCATGGCATTTACGGTGACAACGTTGTCGTGGGCTGCCATTGCTTTTCAATCCGAGCTTCAAGCAGCTGGAGAATTGGACAACGTTCTTGCTTCTATCCGTTGGGGAACTGATTATTTCTTCAAAGCGAGTTCAATGCGAAATCTTTTGTATGTTCAGGTAGCACACACACATACATACACGTGACTTCTCGTCCTATATTTTTCTTTTTTTTTCAAAATTATTTCCATTCATTTTTGGTTGTGATTGATTGAGGTAGGAGATCCCGTGAAGGATCACGAGTGCTGGATTAGACCGGAGAACATGCAAACGCCAAGAACGGTGTTGAAGATTGACAAGAATACCCCCGGAACTGAGATTGCTGCAGAGACGGCGGCTGCCATGACAGCTGCCTCCATGGTCTTTAGACATGTCGATCATCCTTATGCCCGCCGTCTACTTAAGAGAGGAAAATCGGTACGTCGTCTTTTACTTTTTCCTTCGACGGTATATATATATATTATTAGCAGCCATTCTTCCCCTTAATAATGATTCCTGTGAATGTTTGTCGTGCAGCTATTTCAGTTTGCCAAAGACTATAAGGAACGTATGATGGAGAATGCCCCTTCTATTGCTCCTTCTCTGGATATAATGTAACTTACTACTGTACCACACTCGATTAATACAATATTTATTTCAAAACGATATATATATATTAGGTGTAGTGTGTGTTTCATGAATATTTAATTGGCAGGACGAATTGTTGTGGGCAGCAACATGGCTATACGCGGCAACTAAAAGATCAATATACATGGACTATATTAAAGATGAAGCCATTAGTTCAACTGTTTCTGAGTTCAATTGGGACCTTAAATATGCTGGAGCACAAGTCCTCCTCTCAAGAGTACTACTACTACTAATACTATTACATTACTAGTAAATGTTGACGGTTATATAATATTTAATCGTCCTCCTCTTTATATTTCTTTCATTGGCAGTATTATCTGGAGGGCAACAAGGATTTACATAGTTTCAAGCAACAGGCTGATAGTTTTTGTATGCTCGATACTTCCGCAAGGCCCTAATCACCAGGTTTATATCACTCCAGGTTGGTACGTAGTTTATATTATCATACATATGGATGAGATATCATCATAATTCATGTGTTTATGTATGTATCCTCCGCCTGTTCGGTCATGAGAAGGAAAGGAGATCATCAATTTTATTAGATTATAAACTAAACTAATAAAACAGGAGGATTAATTCACCTAAGAGATGGAGCTAATTCACAATATGCGACGGGAGTTGCCTTCCTATTCAGTCTTTACAGTGACATATTAGAAAAGCACAACAAACAACAACTAGTCGAATGTGGAAGTCAGAAATTCGACTCAACTCAGCTATTGACCTTTGCCAAGCAACAGTATTTAGTAATCATTCGTCCATGCATCAAATATTGTCTTGGATTGATTACATACTATATTACATACAGATGGATTATCTGCTGGGCAAGAATCCTCAAGACAGATCGTACATGGTCGGCTTTGGTAAAAGCCCACCAACACAAGCGCACCACAGGGGTGCTTCCGTACCAATGATGGCTCTTAGCCAATAGTTGACTGTCCAACCACCTTTGTTAATTGGTACAACACAGACAAACCTAATCCCAATGAGCTCACAGGCGCAATTGTAGGAGGCCCAGACAGGAACGATAAGTTCGAAGATCGACGTTCTAATTCCTCCATGACTGAGCCAACTACATATACCAACTCCATGGCAATTGGCATACTGGCAAAGCTTGCTAAATATCATGCTCAATATTGACCTCTCTCTCTCTCTCTCTCTCTCTCTCTCTCTCTCTCTCTCTCTCTCTCTCTCTCTCTGTTTTGTCAAGTGTCATGTATCATATTTATAAACTTGGAATATGGGCAGTGGATGATTGTATGAACTTTGATCTCTTTGGAAGAACACTCAATAACTATATTCTCTTTTCAACCCCCGATCACAAGTTTTCAGACTCACAAAGATGTAAGCGTTGAACAAGAGGTTTACCATGATATAATACATAAACTCTAGTAATGCCGACTTAGTTGCTCGTCCTCCTATAATAGATAGATTATTCACCTCGTTTCCTGAAGACGTGTGTTTTGATTGATGTCATAGCAGCAAAAAGATGCCATATCTATAGGCTCCTTTTATTGATAATAACTTCCGTATTGCGCTTCTGCTCTTTCGGTCCATGGAACTGCAAAAGGAGTGAGTTCGTAACAACAAATATTGAGCTCAAGGCCATCATCCCCCCTGCCAGAAAAAAAAATTAATACCATCTGTCATGACCTTTTATATGTTCGAACGGAAAAGTTAAATGATAAAGCAGGATATTTAGGCAACGTAGCAGATGTTCAAATATTTCTTGGTACTAAAGCAGAAATCAAATCAGATCTTTGATCTCTTCACGGGAATCACCTGGCGAACCAACTATTCCTTTTTTGTTATTATTAGCTAAAGAGAAAATGTAGTTGACTAGAGGAGACGGGGTATCTGGTGGAAGCAAGTCGGGAACTTTACCTGAAAGCGAAGGAGTCATGGCAAAATCAAAATTGGGAAGTAGAATTCCAGCTGCCAGAGGAATTGCAAAAATATTGTAGGCAACTGCCCAGGTCAAGTTTTGACGAACTTTCGACATTGTAGCTCTTGCAAGGTCGATTGCTTCTGTTACCTGCACAGTAGATCCATTTACAATTTATCATCATAGGGAAGACATTTAATAAAATAAAAGATCAAACTCCATTATCCCTATATCATATAATATCGAAACTTTTTAACTCATACCTGAGAAAGCCTATTTCCCATTAGTATAATGGATGCTGCATTTGATGCAGCATTTTCTTGTCCCTCAATCTGTAGGGCTATGCCCACGTCAGCAAGTGCCAGAGATGGGGCGTCATTAATACCATCTCCAACCTTAATGGATAGGAGTTGCATTAGAAGATTTACATTCGCATTTAGTACTAATATATCCGGTTTCTACAAGTTTCCAGGTTTGACATATAGCTTCATGCATCTACGCACATCACTTCAAAAACTTCATATATATATATATATATATATATATATATATATATATATCATAACCTATATTTCCCAATAAGTTATTGTTGGTCTCTTTCAGATGGTCAAATATGTTTTGTTGTTGCTGTGGCATTTCCTACTTTGTTCCCAGGATTCATATATCATTCTTTATTCTGTCATGATTCCAAGTATTCATGAGGCTAAGTGGCTAAAGACAACCACGCATAATCACATGTGATTAGTGCTGGAATTTTTTTTAAACTTGGTCAGTTTGTATGTTTATGAAAGTATATTTTTTCTCCATCTAAGACCAGAATGCGTTCAAGACCCCTATAAACACTGTCATGTCTCAATATAGACCTCAAATACATTCAAACATAAAGAGAACTGATAATATTTACCATAGCAACACGATGGCCAGATGTTTGAAGAGTCGAAATAGCACCAGATTTCTGCTGGGTGTTAAAGAACCATTGACAAACTCATTTCCTATCCCAACAGTCCTTGCTACAGCTGCAACTGCCTCCTCCCTGTCCCCTGACAGGAGGATTGTACTTATCCCCATCTGATGAAGTCTTTAAAATATTCAAATGAAAAACATGAGAGAACTCCCAGAGATAACATATGTAAATCTTTCAGGCATCCAACTACAAATGGTTTATTTTAAAAAATAAAGATTATGAAGTTTTTGATCTATGAGAAAGTATACCTGTAATCGTATACTCGGCATCATGTCTCAGATTGTCTGAAATTACAATAGCACCAATGATTCCTTCTCCTTCTCTACCAACATAAACAGTTGTTCTCGAATGGTTGGATGACGAAAAATCAGTGGATATTTGATGTATCACAGATTGCTCAAGTTCCTTCATTCAGAGAGGCTTGTTTTTCTCTGAAACCGTTCGTTAACCCAACTTAATTTTCCAACGGCAACTAAAAACCCATCCACTTCTGCTAACGCTCCAGACCCCGGTTCAGCTAGTTGCCCACTTGTACTAGGAATATTCAAGTTCATTGATTCAGCTTTAGCTATAATAGCCTTTGCAATTGGATGAGAGGCTGTTTTTTCCACTGCAGCGGCAAGACGAAGTACTTCAGAGTCTCCATGACCCGAAGATGCAACCGCGGATACCGTAGGTTTCCCTTCAGTAAGAGTTCCCGTCTGAGATTTGAAAACACACCGATAAAACAATCAATTAGAGTAATATCAATAGAAGCTGTATCAAAACTTATATCTTCACTTCTTATCAGGGAAATCAAAAGCATGCACACATACTTTGTCCAGAGTGACGTGGTCTATGCCAGCCAGTCGTTCCAATACATCTCCTCCTCGAATAAGAAGTCCTTGTTTTGCACCTACAGTAAACGGAAATAAGAAGATTTAACTTCCAGATATAAGGCCCACTTCACAAGTTACCATAAACATTCAAACATCTGCAAGAAACTGCTGCCATCAGATTACAACATAAAATATAAAATAAAAAAGTGCTCCGTTTTTATAGAAAGCTCAGATTACATTGCAATCAAAGTTATGTTAATAATGGCAAATTAGGTGGAAAACAAAGAAATAGCATTGGAACTCAAGGAGTGCAACTATCCATCAAGAATAAAAAGACCAAAGTAGCAGAAATGGTGCACAATTTGGAAATTTATAGCGACGAGGAAAACGATGATGAGCCAAAACCACGTGTCAACATTCAACAGCGAATGACACTCGTTTTTAAGAACATACCAAGAGAGGTGCCAACAAGAATCGCAGTTGGTGTTGCAAGTCCCAAAGCACATGGACACGACACAACCTGGAAATAAATTAGTAAAAGGTGACTTCTTATTCTCAGTCATCCGGCAAACCGATTACATGAGTAGACAGATAAATGGTGTTATACTTAGAAAACAAGACAAAAACAGTCATCTATGTTTTCTTTTTCATCGCTCAAGAGGATGTAATATCCAAAACGAAAGCAGGAAGTTGTTTACGTATGAGCTTATATAAATATTCTCCAAAAAAAAGTACATTTGCTGACTAACCATCCTCAGTACTTGATGCAAGTGTCAGTATCTGTGAAAACATAAATAGATTAATATGCCTCAGTTTCACAGGTACTAACCAACACATCAACTGCAAGCTTCATGCTCAACAGCAGAGAGTTCCCATCTGGCCCAGCTATGTCATTAAGCAGAACATCTGGAAAGACGTGTGTTCCAATGTAATACCTGGAAAGACACCACCACACCATGAGGCTACTGGACATAATCCACGTTGCACAACATTCACCAGTTTACCGAATAATAACATATAACTTGGATAATGAATAATTAGGATGTGATATAATTTGTTAATTGGGTACATTCTCCATAACAAAGTAAAAGTGCAAGTCGGAAGATTGCAGTCTGAAAGTATTGTAAAATGACATGGCGAATAGAAAGTGAGAAAGGACAACCAGTTAGCAAGAGACTGCTCCAGCTAGCAAGAGAAAGAAAGATTAAATGCGAGGGACGCAAAAAAAGTTATGTCAATATATAAATATTTGATATAAGAATAATAACAACTTTACTAATAATCATTATACACCTAAGTTAAGATGGCCGCATATTGAAATTGTTTTCACCTACCAAAATGCAAATGTGGCTGCAGATAATGCCATGACGCTATATACAAAGGGCCAGCAATTGAATCAGCGAGCCTCTGAATAGGTGCTTCACGTCCTTGAGCATCTTCGACCTTAATTAAAGATGATAAATTGTTATAGAATACATAAAAAAAAAGACATGGAATTTGCAAAAAAAAATACTATATGCAATTGTGATAGCAAAAAAGGTAAATATTATGCCCGGCTATCTTTGATATGTGTGTGTGGAGGTGTGAAAGTAGATTGCGAGCACCATGTTGACAATCTTGGCTATTGTAGAATTTGAGCCAGTGGACGTGGCCTCTATTCTTAAAGGACCATCCTGAGAAAAATGCACATCGAGGCAGTTCAGTCTGAAAAAATAATACTCAATAACGGAAGATAACACAGTTTCTAACAGATGTACTCATAGTTAGGTGCTTAGCTAGATGTTAACTACTATCGAAATAATCAATCACTATTCACAAAAAATGAGTTCATTACAAAAGATCTTGAGGTTTCATTTAACAGCCTCTGACTGTCTATTTGAATCAAGACCCAGAAAACTCACAAATCCGGGACCAAAGGAAAAAAAAAAAAGCTTAGAAATAGCATCATACCCAGTTTATTGTTCCTGCTGACACACTAAGGTCTTTTTCTTTGAATACAGGAAGGGATTCACCTGTGAGCATGGATTCATCTACCACGCTACGACCAGCAATGACTTTCCCCTGTGCAGATAAACTTACTATTTGAATCGCTCAACCATGAAAACACATCAGAGACATCTACATCAAGCACCAACAATTCCTCCACTCTGACTGCTTCTTCACATAGTCATACACAATTTTCGATGAACAAAATTACTTTGGGGATTGAATTTTAATATTTACTGCTACCAAAAACTAGAATACATGAATCGTGCAATTATTAACAAAAATTCACAAGGCTTAAGACATCAAAATGAATGTCACTTACATATGGATTAAAAACTCAATGAAGAACTTGTACTAGAAATAAGTTGTGATTGACTGCCCAAAGTGCACGGTAAAACATCTTTTCAGTTTCACGTTCAAGTATAAAAAGGGAAACTCACATCCACAGGGATAGTTTCTCCGGGCAAAACCAAAAGAGAGTCACCGACTCGAATGTCGTCAGTCGGCACTTCAATGCACAATGCATCAGAGCTAAGAACACTGTCAGCAGAGACATCACTTGCAGAGGAATTATTTATCACAAGTCGTGACTTAGTAGATATCAGGGACTGCAGCATCAAATGATCAACATATTATTGAGTTAATGATAGTTTCGATTACACAAAAGCAAATATTAAAACTACCACACTATCATGTAATAATGACAGATCAAATAGAACTGTCGTTTTATACTATAAATGCAGATGTTACATAATCTAGAACATTAAGCATGGACACACCTACAACTTATATTGCATTCCTCGATTTTATATGGAGGTCTAAACATCACTACAAGTAGTACAACTCGATAAAAGAAACGATGCACAACATAATCTTACTAATAGCTCGTTCATGTCACTAGATGCCTTGATCCTGGCACTTTCCTCAAGTGAACGACCAAGAAGGATAAATCCGAGAAGCATGACCTGCATGCTTAAAAATCATTTAATCAAAATAAGAAACACAATTACAACAACATAGGTGACTGTGTTGCTTGCTCTCTCTGGATAAACAAACTTAATCGGCCCAACTGTCACGGTGAATTGAGGTTCATATACGAGGGAGATATTAACTAACAGGGAATCGTACCGGTTCATCAAAAAATGTGGCGTTCCACTGGAGGTCTGGATTGATGAGTGACACCTAGAAGATATGAAAGTAATCAGCAATCTCAAGGCAAAGGCACACAATAAATTTGAAACATTATCGTGACGTGAGCAAAACAGCACATCGACATCCTTACCGCACTTATTGCAAATGCGCCATGGAACCAAAGCCAACGAGTGAGTTCATATTTGGTGAACCCTTTCTAAACGACTTTAATCCATCGACAAGCAAGTCTAGCATATAACAGAATACATGAGGCAGCAGTAAAGTCAGCGTAAAGTGAGAAAAGAAACATTTTCTTTTCAAATTTCTTGACCATATTCGTTATTTCTGAGATCAGTAAGTCACTGATAAATAATTTAATGCACGCGGTTAGAGAACAATCTGAGTAATACAAAATCGCAAGCTAACCTCGGCCGGGCCCAGCAGGGAGCCCAAAGCAAAACCACCTTTCACATAGGAATTGTGAAGAATATGGAAGATAGAACCTATACAAAATACAACCAAAACAGGGAAAGGCAGTCGCAGCAGGTAAGTAAATCAACAAAATATAAGAACACTAACTAGCTCTACGCCCAATAAAAGCAAGAAACTTTTCATCTCCCTGGGAAATTTTGCGCATGCCGGTCAGCACATCATGCGTTACTTAATATATAAAAGTGTAAGCCGATGGAAAATGGTGAAATGGAAGACCGACCAAATTTGAAAGTTTTCCATTCTCACCATGACCGACATGAATTCCGATTGAATGCAGAATATGCGTCGTGTGAGCACCACAACATAACGCCACGAGCGTCCAAGCAAAGGCCACTCTGTTCCTACTCTTAACAAGCAATTCGTCCTTCTTCTTTCCAGTTTCCTGCCATTTCCTCACCTTTTCCTCCACTCCCGTCCCCGTAGGCCTCTGACGAGCGTCGAATCCACTCGCCGTTACTCTCGCCGCCAGCTCGTCGGCCACGGCATCATAAATTCCCTCCTTGAGCTTGATCGCGGCGGTCTCGGTGAGCATGTTGACCACGACAGATTCCACGCGGTCGTCAGCGATAGAATCGACTTCACGCGCGTCACGCAGGCACCGCACATCATTCCCGAGACGTCTAATAGCACGGTGGAGCTAAAAGAGGCTTGATCGTGTTGTTATCCTGATTCTTCTGTGGCTTGAGCTCGACTGCTTTGGAGAATACGCGAGTTGAAAATGTAGGAAAGCTGATTGAATGATTTCGTTTAGTGAGAGGAGGAAGCAAGCGGTGTCGGTCTTGGTGGAGAGGTGAAAGAGATAGGCGGAGGAGAGTAGTTGCGGCGGACATGGTCTCGATCGACGGTGTAATGACTAATGGCTGCTATCGGAGGACTGGTTGGTGTTGAAGTTGAGTTGTAAGTTTGTGGAAGCACGTGCGACATGTGGTAATTGTTTGCGCGTGGGGATAAGATGGGGATGAAAATGTATCTTATATAATATTGGATGGAAATTAGCACATGTGATCATTTATAATTGTGGGTTGTGGTAGTTGGCTGATTGATAATTTTGCGATGTTGTAGACAAATAACTAACTAAAAAATTTATTCGAAATTTAGGGAAGAATATATTAATTTTAGGATGACTCCTAGTTATCTATACTATATAAAAGTTGGATGTAGACTCTCATATACCATTCTCTTAGTCAATCACAATGCACATGTCATCAACAACAATTAAATGACTATTTTAAGACCCATATATCTATATTATATAAAAGTTGGATGTAGACTCTCGTATACCATTCTCTTAGCCAATCACAATGAGACATGTCATCAACACAATTCAAATGACTATTTTAGACCCATATATAAAAGTTGGATGTAGACTCTCATTGACCATTCTATTAGCAATCACAATGCGACATGTCATCAACAACATTCAAATTACTATTTTAGACCCATATGAGGGTGGAATTACGTCATTTCTATATTTTATCTTTTATAATTAGAAATTATATATGTCTTAATATGATGACATCTCCTTTGTTTTTAAAATATTAATAGGACTGACAAACCTCACGGCTCACGCATAGATTGTCTACAAATTACACATGCCATTGCTATATTTTTATCTTTTATAATTAGAAAAATATCTATGTTTTAATATGCGGCCACCTCCTTTGTTGTAAAAATATTAATAGGATTAGGGTTTTTGATCGTGATGTCTCAGCAGGTGACATCATTCGCAGTTCACAAGTCCAAGACATTGGACAACAAATACGTAAGTTTTTTTCTTTCTTTATTCGTGATTTTGATCATTCTCGAGGTTTTGTTTCTTTTTTTGGAGTAATTGATGCTGCGCACTTTGTGGATCTTTATTCACGATTTGACAATTCTCGAGGTGTTGCTTCTTTTTTGGGAGTAACTGATGCTACGCACTTTGTGGATAAATTTTGGTGAATTGAATATGCTTGGAGATGAAATCGAGAAAGGAGCGTGCAGACGAGTGTACATGGACTTGGATTTGGATAACTGAGATTTTGTGGCGATCAGGCAAGTTTCGGTCGAGAACATTGCGCATAAAGATCTTAAATTATTATGGTGTGCATTCAGTATGGAGTTTGTCTGTACATTGATGAATTGAATCTTCGACCCATCTATCGTTTTCTTTTTTTTTTTCTTTTATGAATTTGATGTTGGAGAAGAATCTAATTGGGGTTCAATCTTTGGGGAATGATGATGTAGCTAATAATTTTAATTTTTCAGGTAGTGCGGTGCAATTTCTTTTCTTTAGGACTGTTATGGTTGTTCTGATCCGATGGCGTTTGTTATTTTTTTCTTTTGTTGTTTCTTTTTAGTTTGAGTTTGTTTCAAAGTGCTCTTGAAATTGGGATATGTAGTTTTTTAAGGGTTGGGTTCATGGACTGGTATAGTTTTTGTGTTAAGGATTTTCTTTACAATTCCATATATCATGGAAATAATGAGCAAGAATTTTATGATAATTCCAATCAAATAGTTTCCAGTCACACATATCAAACACTTATTATTATAGTTCAACAGCATTTAGTTTCCTCCAAATGTATTTGTATTTGTTGATTTTTCTTTTTCTTAATGTACGCATATGTAATCTTGAATGATTGTAATATTTAATATTGTACGTATATACTACTGCGCGACTGTAAAAATCAGAAATATAAAATTTAAGACTGTAATACTTCAAATTTTTTACTATAGCGCGTAAAATTTGGCCAGCCAACCGTCGAGTTTTTTGGACAACGGGACGTCAGCCCGCGGTTCTGACAGGTCAGAGCAGATGGCCGATTATGTTTGGGGCTCTAGAATTAAGGTCCGAGCCCGGTATTTTTTCAGGACCGGCTCAGGCCCACTTTCAGCTGTAGTCCCCGTGCATCACACGGGACAAAAACTAATTCTATTCAATGGATGGTCCAGTCCAGATGAATTAGGAGACTTTGAATAACTAATGAGACAATTATTTTTTTTATTATTGTTGCAGGTAGTAGTAAATCCATCGTTATGCAAAATATGAATTGAAAGATGGGGACTTTCATTAGGGCTGTAAATGACCGAGCTCGAGCCGAGCTCGGCTCATTTTCTGGGCTCGAGCTCGAGCTCGAGCCCTTACAGCTGAGCTCAGCTCGAGCTCGAGCTCGTCGAGCTTTTCAGCTCACCGGCTCGAGCTCGAGCTCATTTGCAGCCTGATGAGCTCGAACTCGAGCTCGAGCTCACGAAGCTCATCGAGCTCGAGCTCGAGCTCGAGCTCATTAATAAAAAAAAATTATTAAATTAATAAAATAATATAAATTAATATAAATACAAAAAAATATATTTTTTTTTTAAAAAACGAGATTTTTAATAAAAAAATTAGTAAAAATAATATAAATGAATATAAATATTTAAAATATCGATTTTTTTTTTAAAATAAAAAATAATATAAATTATTATTAAAATATAAAAATATAAAAAATTAAAAAAAAAAAAGAAAAAGCTCGCGAGCCTGTTCACGAGCTCGCGAGCCACTATGTTTGGGCTCAAGCTCGGCTCGACTTAAATGAGCTCGAGCTCGAGCTCAACATAAATGAGCTCGAGCTCATTTTTGTCGAGCTTGAGCCGAGCTTTTATCGAGCCGGCTCGTCGAGCTCACGAGCCGGCTCGGCTCATCTTTCACCCCTACTTTCATTACAGGCCCCGTCAAAAGTTTCATTTAGGATCTAGGAAAAAATTAGTTTAAGATCCGATTTTGCAGTACTACTTCATTGCTGTGAAATAACAATATGTTGAATTTTATAACACAAAACAATCACCGATACCAGTTAAGGATCATCCGATACCAGTTCTTTATGCAGTACCACTTTATTGTTCTGAAATAACAATATGTTGAAAGTTTGTAACACAAAACGATCATCCTATACCAGTTCATATAACTTTTTATACCATTTTTCAACTTAGATCCTTATCTCTAAATTTTACAGAAATTGGGAACGGAAGTTTTTTCCGACAGTGCTGAATCTTAAATTAAACTTTTGACGGACCTTAAATTCAATATAGCCTTAGAATATTTATTAACAAAACTGGATAAGACAGCCAGCCGTTCCCCCCTCCACAGTCCACTCTTTCTTTTCCACGCCAAGATGAGGACTGCGGCGCACTCCTCCTCCTACGCTTCTGTTATTTCCGGCCCGAGAGGACGGCGAAGTTCAAGCTCCGTAGCGAGATGTTCTATTACACGCCAAAGCAGACGAGTCGTCTCATTATCTGTCGTTTTCCTCCACTTTTCCTCTCTATCTCATGGTGCGCCTTTAACTCATGTATGCACATCAGTCTTAGTTTTCCTCTTTCTTTCTTATGCTATGAAAAAAGAAATATATGTAAACTTTTTTTGTTGTTTGATTGTGGTGCCTGCAGAAGCAAGGAGTGCCAGCATTTTAGACAAGTACGTCAAGAAGTATGTATCGGGGATCCTTTTTCTCTTTATTTTTGTTGTTATGTTGCTTTGATTTCTGGCTAGTGTTTTTCTTTTTTCGTATATTGAGTTTTTATTTCTTTCCTTTGTTTTGCTTTCGCCTGCTGAGTGCACTTGTCGTTGCGGTTATTTGTTTTTTTTGTTGTTGCTTTTTGCACCAATCGAAGGAAGAAACTTGATCCGCTTGAGGTGTACGTACCAGCTGTTATATTGACGGAGATGCAGATCAAGGAGTTAGGTAATCGCCTTTTGTTAAACTCTAGTTGTTCTGTTCTGTTGATCTCTCATTAATGTGGATTGGTGGAAGGTGTGATGTGATTGAAGCAATCAACCTAGGAAGGATGATTGCTTCATCTGAGTGTTATATGGACGTAGATAATCTCTCAGCATATGCTGTCGTCTCCAGAATGCTGCTCACAAGTA
Organism: Craterostigma plantagineum; assembly: GCA_027422505.1. Classification (NCBI taxonomy): domain Eukaryota; kingdom Viridiplantae; phylum Streptophyta; class Magnoliopsida; order Lamiales; family Linderniaceae; genus Craterostigma; species Craterostigma plantagineum. The sequence continues at coordinate 23,360 of JAPQWV010004744.1, forward strand.
GTAGTATACTATACTGTGATCGATCAATTAGTTATCCTTTGATGTCCCAGTATTGTTGTTTGACTTTGAACTCTACAGATTATGATTCATGACTGAATGAGCGCTAATTAATATAGGGCAAAATCTGGAAGTTGATGAGCCTAAATTTTCTGATTGCCGCAACCTCTTGAGAAGAGGCCCTGCATCATCTCTTCGCATAAATATAAGAGCAGTAAGTCGATGATAACTGTTCGCTGGGTTGTTATTAATTTGCTTGCTCGTGGTTTGTTGATGTTATCGTGATGGCTTACTCGCTCTGCTGCGCTGCAGGTAGCACAATATGCATCTGATGCGGGGAATGGAAAGAATGCCTTCAGGGAAGTCGATCAATGTTTAAGGTATGCATCTCCATCATTAGTTTTTTTATTTGTTAAGTTAAATCTTGCGTCCAGTGAGAACTGAGATGAGAAGACGGTAAAATATACAACACGAGTAAATAAATTTACTACTGATATGGTAGAGCCTTGGAAGAACTCGACTCTCTTCTTTTGCGTGTCAAGAAACGAATCCCAAGCTGCTTCAGTAGAATCAATGAAGGCACAAGTTGGTGCGGCACTCAACGCATTAAACAGGTAATAATAAACTTGTTACATTTCCTTGCATGTGAAATCATCCAATCAATGGGTTCCTAATTCATATCCACAGCCTTCTGGAAACCGTACCTGTGGAAGTACTTAACAAGGGGAAGCAATGGCCGACGCCTACGCCAATCCACGGGAAGATGATGATGATGGTGATTATAGATCGGAGGACCCTCAGTTGAAGCAGTTGGAAAAAATATTGTTCTGAAACTTTGTATTACTGATCTGATATATTTATTCAACATGATTATTCTGAAATTACAAGACCAGGCATTTAGTCCTGGGCCTATTTCGAGAGAGTAACAACTGCCGTCCATCGAACTATTTATGGTTCGGCTCGGAGCTAGCGAGGCCTTTACATTAAGAAAATGCAGGCATTTATTAGTCTGAAGGGCGAAATCTGAAGCAAAGTAAACTTCAGTTATAGAACAATAATTGTCTGTGTGCGCATCACTCATTAATTCAAGATGTGAAAAATAAAAAATCTGCATCAGGCTTAACATATTGGTCAAAACTCAGGCATGAAAATTAATCTCTGTGAATAATCTATTCTCGACAATCCTCAAAACGGAGTTTATCTCGCCGAATGTTGGTCTGTTTGCAGGTTCTTGATGCCATGATTGTTCGATAAGCTCGATGAGAATGTCCGATTCTTCAATATCAGGCTTTACTATGTTGGCCTAAGCCCGTTCTCTGCTACTTCATAGGCTATCTGTTCATGAATTTAAGGAAGGAAAATATTAACCTGATCTTAATTATCGAACCAAATTTCAATATTTATTGGTGAAGCATACAAATAATGTTGTTGTACCTTGGAAGCCCGTAATCCTTATCGATATAAGGATATTCCCGGTGATTAGCTCGTTCATATCACACCAAAACTGTAGACGTCGCACTTCTCGTCGTACGGGGCACACCTGATCACCTCAGGTGCCATGTAAACAAACGTACCTATTTTTATTACAGGCTTTTCATTTTATTATTCGTATTATTTCAAGCTCGATATAAATAAGCAGAAAGCTAATGAATGATGAACCTGTTTCCCCAGTAAGAGCCTTTTCGCCGTCGGCCAAATATCTGGCATGCCCAAAGTCTGCCACTTTGACGTGAAAAGCATCGTCCAAGAAAATGTTGCTTGGCTTCAAATCTCGGTAGGATCATCTTGGGCTTACTCTCATGCAGATACTGCATGGCCTGAGAAATCTCCAAAGCCTTGACGATTCTGTCCTCAAATGTGGAAGAGGAACCGTTCTTTCCTTTTGCCTCTTCCCTGGACCGTGAAGCCAATCTTTTAGAGTGGTACTGAAAACTCGGTGATGATCCAGCAATGCTCGGGTGGATCGAGACTTGCACCAATCAAGTGCAGCACATATGGATGCCTCTGCCTTGAGAGCGTCTCCACTTCCTGGGCAAAGTAGCTCACACCGTTTTCGTTGCTTCGAAAGAAATCGAGGTACATGCATTTGATGGCAACGTGAGTCCTCTCCATTTCCCTCTGTATACATCTGCCGTGCTGCCTTGCGCTGATAGATGTTGCAGCTCAATCTGTTCACCATCGATCTTTCTATTAGATGTTATTATTATTGCCTCTACTAAGACCATCTCCAACCGATAAACTCATTTTCAACTCAAAATGCATGTTTGTCACATCAAACCGTAATTCTTCTTCAACCATCAAACTTATTCTCAAACTCAAAAGAATATTCTCAAATAGTCTCCTTCACACAACTTTTACAACTTTACACTATCACCTGCATATTTTGTAGCTTCACAAATTGAAACAAAGAAAATTTAAAATACTATTTCGGTATTAATAAATAATTTTAAGTATTAGGTTAACAATATTAAACATTATTTACGTATCATGCAATTTAAAGGAATATAATAAATAGAATATAATAGACTAATTAAAGCATTTTGGGTTAAAAATAAATTATTTGTTGATCTTGGGTTTTTTTGAAAGAGCTAGAAAGCTTTAGGTAGTGAATAGTACAATCGCATATTTGAGTTTTTGAGGCGAGAGAATATCTTTAAAACTCATTTTAGGTATAACTATGCGTATCGATTGGAGATGATTTTGCTGTATGCGTTTCAGTTTAGCGCACGATTGGAGAAGCTCTAACTAGCTTTCCTCTAGTTACATAGTATGTGTAACGGACGTTGTAGATAATACCTCGTGAGGTTCTATGTACCATCCATTAGTTTTAGCTTCATGTACTAAAGCTGATAGATCCCAGGCTCCGGCGGATTGGCAGCAGTGGTCTAGAGCAGCAGCAGGCGATGATGCAACGATGGTTGATGAGTTTCGACTTGTGGAATGAGTGAGAGAGGAGAATTCTCGGAGGATTATTTGCTCGTCTTCCTTAATGTTATTGAGTATCTGCTCTAAGAAGCCCTTCTCTTGTGCCACTCCCAGACAGTATCTTAAAAAGACTTGTGTCTGTTCGAGCTTAGTCTTGTACTCAACGGTCAGATCTTTCTGCTTCTGTAGTTGCTTTCCAATTACTCCAACCTTAATTGATTGAAGATAGCATAGATAAGAAAATTATATACACAAACAAAGACAACAACTGACTGCTGCTGCAAACCCGCCCATTATGGTGTTTTGTAGTATATATATCGTTGTGGTCATTTGTATAAATCAATCAGCATGGCAATAACAAAGCTACATTATATATATATATATACCTCTAAAGCTAACTGATCAAGCTGTTGATTTGCTTCTTGTCTAGACGATCTGACACGAGGTGAAGAAGTGGGCCCATAACGTGCAATCGCTTAGTCGACGGCACAAGCCACGTTAGACTTGTTGGACCGATGCCTTGCAGCAAATGGGGGGACGACGGTGGACTCTTCTTTTCCAGGTTAGTCTCAATATTAACTGA